>APFE030278740.1:0-21808 GCA_000404065.3 Pinus taeda
AAATCATATAGAGATACCACTATTCCAGCCTTAAGATTTTGACCCATCAATAGAACTTATCCTTCTCCTTGCGCTCAGGTTCCTTCTTCATTCAGATCCAGATCTGCCCCATAACCCAATCACAGTATTCCAGATCTAACACTTTATCAGATATTCAATAATTCAGAAGATGCCTTGCTAAATGATCTCCTTCCTCTTTTATAGCCTTAGGCCTTTCACAATACCACAGACCAAAAACCATAACCATTCAATACCATGGACCCAATACTTGGGATCAACACTTATGATGAGATACCATGGCCCAAAACCATAGGTTCAAATACCAAGGATTAAATACCATGAACCAACCATACGATTTCCCATGTGCGAGCGCTTTTCTCTGCATGAAAGTGCATGATATTTTCTCTGCATGAAAGTGCGTGAACTTTTCTCTGCATGAAAGTGTGTGAACTTTTCTCTGCATGAAAGGAACTTTTCTCTTCATGAAAGTCCGTGAAATTTTCTTTGTGTGAAAGGAACTTTTCTCTGCATGAAAGTGCATGAAATTTTCTCTGTATGAAAGGAACTTTTCTCTGCATGAAAGTGCATGAAATTTTCTCGGCATGAAAGGAAATTTTCTCTTCATGAAAGTGCGTGAACTTTTCTCTGCACTATAATTTATCATCTGAGATGAGTGGGTTTCCATCAAGTACAACATATGTATCATAATGCCAACAGAAGGTAGGCACAGTTGGACTAAATCGGCACTTCGACATCTCAAGGGTGCAGAAACTTGGTTCCAGCATCCCCCCATACTGCTTCGGGTGAGACTTCAATCCGCGCTCCACGTGCTAATGCCGAAAGGGCCAGTAGTGTAGGGATTTGTTTAGCTAATTAACTTCGAACCTGGGTCAAGCCCCCTCAAGCCAACAATTGGTTCCTTTGTCAGGACTGAAATCTGCATAGAGATGTCTAATGTCGTATCATTGGAATCTAACTAAGAAGGAAGTTGAAGGCTAGTTGGACAAAAGAATTCACGAGTTCGCAGCACAGGAGAACATGAACCAACGACTGTCAAAATAAAAGTGGTTAGACTGCTACCTTTACACGTAGATCCACAAAATCTTCTTCGCGTCCTTCCCTACTAAGCTATACGAGTGGATCGCGAAGCCAGTGGATAGCGAAGGAAGGTGGAAACTTGACGGTCCTATTGTACGGACCCCAAAGCTGGTACGAAGGTTGGAAGAATCAAAGGATAAGATCACGTACACCATTGATCATTAGCTCAATTAGATTATTAGAGGATTCATTATTGAGTTCATGGTTGACACCTCAGTTAGCTACAATGAGGCAGAGCGAAGCTTTGTCAAAGGACCACGAGGTAAGTACGTAAAGTCTTTGAATACTTGTATTAAAATGCTATTGTGTGAAAAGAGGGTTATACAGTTACCTTGATGTTCGAGGCTACGTGAAGTGGAAAAGATTACAGGATCGAAGGAAGGAACTAGAGACTAGCCCCTTGATTTCATCTCCGCAAGGGGATGAGGAAGAGCTCACGAAGGTCTCGCCGCGAAGTGAAATCCATCTGATAAGGCAGAGAATTTCGTGAATACCACCTCCACCCACATTGCCACCAGCTTCACCACCATCTCCTCCATCTTCACGTGTGCTACCTCCACCACCACCGCGATTCAATATGGCAAGCACAGTGAAGTTGCTTGTGTTCAAGGGATTGGGAAATGAGGATCGGGACCAATTCTGGTTCGTGGTAAGGGTTCTATGGGAAACACAAGGTGTTACAAATGACAATATAAAGAAAGCGACACTGGTTAGTGCCATGCAGGACCATGCGCTGACTTGGTATATTAAGCACTCCAATGATAATCCAAACACGGGAATCACAGATATCCAAGCAACAATAAACAAAGAATTTCGCAGACCGAAGTCTTAAGCACACTCAATCATTGGATTCAAAGAGATTACAATGTTACCAGGAAAGACTCCTTTGGAGCTGGATCAGAGGCTGAAATGTATGATTCGCGAGGCTAATATGAATCTAACAGATGGACAACATCGCGAGTGGTTTGTGGCTTCATTAATGCCACATTTAAGAAGTGCATTATCACAACAGAAGATAATGACTCAGATAGAGGCCTTAGTGATTGTTATGAGGCTACATGAGAACTCGATGTAGGATCTTAACTTAGGAGTTGAACAGATCCATGTGCAACTGAAAAATTTATGCCTTGAGATGCAGACTCTGAAACATGATGGGATAGCTTGGCTAGAAGTGCGCGAAGAGTTGTGGTGCGTAAAATTCAAGGGTCAAGGTCATGATAAGGACCACTACCTGATTTTCGCAAATTACCTTGCACGAGGAGGACCGATGCCATTAAGGTCGGAAGCACAAGAAGGACCTAGCGCGACACTTTCTTTGTGGTGCACGAATTGTCAAATCACTAGAAAACATGCCACAAAAAATTGCCATTTGTTACAAAAGTTGCAGAATTCATAACAGTTGTTCTACAACTTTTGTAGGTCGATGGGACACGATGAGTGCACTAGTGGAAGCTATGAGTTAATGATGGATAGAACTCCCACCTATAGAGTTCAGGCTAAAACATCGCCCCTTGTCCAGAATGTAGGAATGGCACAAACAAGATTTCAGGGGTGCAGATGAGGCCGAGGTGGAGGAGGACCTAGAAGATATTGCGGACAGTTTATATGCTACAATTGCGGATGGCCAGGACATTATGCTCGCGATTGTACAAATCCAACACACCTATCATTTTGTATTGCAACTTGTTTGATCATGAGATAGAATATTATCCTACACTAATAGCTAGGATACGCGACAAAGGAGCGCTATCGCCTCCCCTAACTCAGAACCTGCAGATGATGAGTTCTTAGCCATGCGAGGAAGATCCGAATGTAAAGATTGTGCTCCAAAGTGGAATCATGATAGGAGATGGCAAAAGAAAACAACTAGAATATAGTACTTGGGATTGCAAAGCTCTAGTGAAAGAAGTGGAGTTTGATTTGGAGCACACTCGAGAAACCTTCATGGAAGCTAAGAGGAGCTTCGCTGATGCCTCCACTTAAGGAAGAAAAGATAAACCGGAGCTAGAGATGGACCTGTCTATACTCACAACGTTCCTGGAAACATGTATGAAGTTACTACACATTAGTAAGGCAGTTAAAGGGTTAAAGGAACTTATTAACAGATGCGCTAGGACTGCACCAGGAGAACCACGTGTAGTCAGGAAGATCGGAAAACACAAGACAAGAACGGGAAGAGAAATGCGACTAACTGCGCGGATCCGAGAATATGAGATGGATCAAGTCATCTTGGATTTACGATCAAATGCAAATGTTCTGTCGAAATAGACATGGGAGAAAATGGGGCGACATGCGCTGTAGTGGTCTCTAATTCAGCTATGAATGGTGAACCAACTGAAAATAATACCCAGGGGGGCAATTACAGGGAATAACCATGGACATTAAGGGAGTGAGCATGCTGGTAGACTTTGAAGTGATAGAGACTTTGGAGTGAGCGTGCTGGCGCTCTTAGGAATTGATTGGGCCACTGACATGAATGGGGTGATTAATCTAAAAAAGCAGAAGATGATTTTTGAGAAGAAGTCACTACGCATAATTATACCCCTGGACCATACTGAAGGATCGCACTATACGGAGCTGGTGCATGACTATGAAAGTGATGATGATTTGGACTGCATCTATAAGATAATAATGAAAAACCTGGATTGGGTGAATCCCACTGCGGATGGGCAGATTGCGTGGGAGAGCAAAAGCTACTGTAATTCAGATTCAGATGAGGAAATGGAGCGATGGTAGAATTAGTTACATGAGGTAACTACCTAAATTATATATGATGACAAGGTCGTTGTGCTACGTATCGAAAAAAGTAAGAGACCTACCTACTTATGATGGCCTAAGTGAGTTAGATACCTTCTTGAATAAATTTGAAAGGGAGGTGTCAGAAAAGCAATGCTTCTAGGCCTTAGATTGGGTATTGCACACTACACTCGCTAGGTGGTGGGGTACGCACAAAGGGAGCTTTGACGACTGGCGCGAACATAGGAGAATGATGCGCACCTGATTTGGGAAGCCTAGGGTGTGATTGATAGACAAATAAAAATGAAAGGATGATCTGCGCACGAGTCTGGCTAGGTGGACACAAGCATATGGAAAAAACCTACACGGATACGCATGAACTTCGCGTTGAAAGGTATGATCAATAAAAAAGTGTTGTGGGGAAAAATGTGCAAATGTCTCTTAATGTTAGGGAGACATGATGTAGGAAGAACAATTGCACAGAAGGTTATCAACGTGGAAGCATTCAACAAGGTATGCAATGCACTGAATAAGGTATGCAATGAGCAGCAAAGTGATTGGGACCTATGCATACCTGTAGTATTATGGGCTTATAGGACAACGTGCAACAAATTGATGGGAGAGACACCTTTTAGGATTGTCTACGGAGTGGAAGTTGTAATGCATATGGAATACATCGTGCCTAGTCTGCGCATAGCAGTGCTGATAGGTATGATGGATTGTAGAGCCCTAGAGGATAGGTTCACGCAGTTAGAGGAGCTTGAGGAAGAACGATTTTTGGCTGGATTTCACCAGCAGGTCCAAAAGCAACGCGAAAAGGCTTGGGACGATCAACCTATTAAGCTGCGCACCTTCAAGGTGAATGATATCATGTTGTTGTATGATAGTTCGATAAATTCCCAGGAAGCTCAGAATGCATTGGCTAGGACCATATGTTATTAAGGAGAAGACAGATGGTGGCGCGGTGCAGTTGGTAAATTTAAATGGATAAATCTTCCTAGGAAAAGTCAATGGCAGTCATTTGAAGGTGTAGACAGGTGACTCAGCCATTTGAATAGCCGACAAAAGCATAGTGTTAGCACTCCAGATAGTTAAAAGGAGGCACGAGACTATAAACTACTCTGCCTAGGAGCTGTGTGATGTGAGGTTTGCACGGAGTAGCAAAGTGTCGCACGGTCTGCGATAGCGCGAAGGTAGCTGCGCGGGTTAGCTAGAAAGTGATCGTTACAGTCACTATTCATGATGCGATGCTTGGTTTGATACCAAATGGAGTGGGCAGCAGGCATTTAAGGTGAACTTTATGGGTTGGATTTGTTAGCTCTGCTACATGTTTTAACGTTTTGAGGATCAAGAACAACTTGGCTGTGGTGTTTTTGCAAGAAGGGAGCTCGCAACAGTTCATTTTATCCTTCCTCCTTCATTTGATTTATACCCTTTTAACTCTCGCTACCCCTGTTTTCCTCCGTTTTGCCACCAAAATCCTATCTTGGCCCTTCTTCCATCTACCCCCTCGGTGCTTAGTCTTTACCCATATAACTGCACTCTTCAGCAAAATCCCTGGCTCGTGGCTTTTCCTATCAAATCAGCCAAGAAACATGCCCTATTTCCAACCGTCAGATTGCCCATCTCTCGATCCAATGGTAATCGCTCGTCTCGCCGCCGAGACATGCCCACAGTTTAACGCACGGGGAAAGTGGTTTGTCGCCCGTCATATCTGCCATGTGTCAGCCGTCTATTCGTATCGTGCCCTCACATACGGATACCACCTACCTCCTATAAGTGGTGCGGGGAAATCGCTTATCTCCCACACGTATGTCCTCCCGCCCGTTATCTCCCTCGTTGTTTGACCTCGCGATAGCCGTCAGATCTGTACGACCATGATCCGACGTCCCACATTTCTCCATTTACATACCTCCCGATAGCTTCTATAAACTAATCTCCACCGTTCAATTACTCGATCCAAGGGCTGTTGTTTAATCCCATTCCTGCTCATTTGCTCATCATGAAGTATTCGCCACCTTTGACGATTCTCCACTGCCGAAGAATGAAGGCGATCAGCTACCTGTACCGAGCATAGTTACTTGAAAACAACCGCATTCAAGAAGCAGTATGGCCAAAGAGAAAAAGGACACTCCTAGAGCAGTCCACATCATTCATCAGTTATGGATCATTCTTCCATACGACATTCTACTTGCTCAGGAAGGACAACCAAGTACCAGAAAATGTCAAATGTATTCATTCAAGCATCAGATTGTAGCAGAGATTTTTATCAGATAGTTAATGTGGTTGGTGGTCCATTATGATCCCTCCACGCATAGGATAGCAAATATTTTTTCAATCAACCTCTATATATATCCAGAAGACAGAATGTAATAGGGTTGATGAATGTTATTTTTGATGTAAGACTCAACTTCTGGAGACTGTAACTACTGTGATACCTGCAGTGTCTGGTCTTCATTTTCAGCTAATACAAGCTTCTTTTGCTGTCAATTTCTCACTTTCCACTTCTTCTTTGTTCCAGGCTATGTCTGTCATGTATTTTCATGTGCTCTTGATGTTTAGTATTAGAGGGGCTGTCATCCCACCTCTGTGTTAGAGTCTAGTATGTATCATTGAATTTGTATATAGATTTCTATTTGTTTAATGCTAGAGAGTTGTCATCCTGTCTGTGTATGAGGAAATAGATCAGCAGACCTCTTTACTGGTTGCAGCTGGCCATCACAGGGTCCTGTGAATTTGCTGGTGTGGTCAGTATTCTCCATCGTCACCTTATCCTTAAACTGTGAGTAGTTGGTGGTCTAAATCCTTGTAGTCTAGGGGTGTTCACCCATGTTTGGGGTCAAGCATAGTAGAAGTGGTTATCTAGCTTGAATATGTAGCATTTCTTTCATTCATCCACCATATTTCCAACATTTTTGTTGAGTTTGTAATGTTCCCGAGCATCTCTGATATACAACCTAGGAGAGTTTCTTGGGGTGATAACAAGATTCTTGAAAATATGTCGCCAAGTGAGCATTAATTGAATGAATGTGGGGGGAACAATCGAATTCAAATTTAAAAGTGCTATAAATTACAAAGGGTTGTCCAGCAAACAACACTTGGAAATTTGAGAAATGAGTTGTTGTACGCCGAGACATTCATGAACCCAGACTTGTTCAATCTGTTGAAAGTGAATTTGTTGATTGAGAACTTACCCAAACCATTGAGAGAATTGTGGAATAGCACTATGGCCATGCCTAAGGAAGCCATGGATGCCAGAGAATGACTGTTGAGGAGGCTGCGCAGGCCATGATGGTAGGAGAAGCCCAAAAAGTGTCAGGATAGTCATAGAAATCCCTAAATCACTGTGCACACTAAGACCCAAGAAAGACAAGCAGCTTATGGCACCGGTGCGCGTGTCCCCTAGGAATCCATTAAGGACTAGGCTCACCATGGAAGAAAAGGGGAAGGTGATCAATTTGGAAGCCAATGAGGAGGAAGAATTTGAAGAAATCATGGTAGAGGAGGAGGAGGATGTAGAGATGGAGGTAGAAACCCAGGGTGCAGACCCTTTGACCAGGCTGCCCACATATGTTCCTCCGCGGAAGGGAAAAGTAAAGGTGCCCAAAGAGCTAGATGAGAGCATGAGCTCTTTGCAGACTCTACGATGACATCATTTTCGACGGAGCACACTTTGGGCAAGTGCCTGTGCTAAAATTTGAACATTGGGATCTCGCGGACCACGAGAAGTTCCCACATTTGGAAACCGTGCAGCTGATGTGCCAGAAGAAAGACGCGCTGATGGGAGTTATAGAGTTGGAGTTGCGTAAGTGGCTGAGAGGTGTAGAAAAGGTAGGAGTGTTAAACCTGCTTTGGCTGTCGTATTACCATCACACCCCAGTGACTATCTTTATGATCAGGTAATTGCTCTTCCTGGTGCATGATGAGTGCTTGTGGCTAGAGGAGCTCATGCCCATCACAAACCACTTAATTCACAGAATTACCTGGCTCCTTTGTAAAGGGGAGGACCCAATGAACATATTGGAGTGTAAAAGTGATGATTTGGCCATCGCGGAGGCCATGAAGAAGAAGTTCAAGCTGGAGAAGAAGAAGAGAAGATACATGATTCCCAACATCAACAATGTTGCATTCAAAGTCACAACGCTAATATTGGTTGGAAAGGTTATATAGAAGTTCTGCGTGGATGAGGTGCCTACACTGGTGGTTGCACTTGTTGTGCAATGTGCAGAAGGGTCCAGTTTAACTAGGCAAACTACTTGTGCAGCAAGTTCCTTGAGAACTCCTATGAGGCACAGGAGTAGGGGAAGACTTTTTATTATGCATGGTTGTTTTTGTCCATCACGCTGGTGTCATGGGAATTTCCTGAGGATAGCTAGTTCCCGATGATTGCACAGGACCTTCTGAAGGCAATGAAGTATGCTTTTCTGTGGGAAACTAGAGATGCCTAGAGAATCAAGGACAATAGGCTATTCTGGGTGTTCATGGATATGAACATCATAATGGGGATTAATCGCAAGCCACAGTTATTGCCTATGGTCTATAACAGTTTGTAGAGCTTCACGGAGTTCAAGGAAGATTTCCACCATGTGTACATCAAGGCAAGGAAGGACCCTGCAAAGACTTGGCATGAGCTCCCTTTTCTGGCAATGGACGATGTCATCTTCGTCATCCTTGAGTCATGGCCACCAAAGTGGTGCGCTCCAGCTAGCTCCGCGGTGGAAGCAAAGAAGTTCAATGCACAAAGGAAAAAGGATGAGGTAAAACTGCAGATGGCATAGTTGGCAGAGAAACGAAGGAACAAAGCAGCAGTAGCCAAGACCCAGGAGGCATGCAACACTGCAAAGGAGGCATAAGAGTAGCAGAAGGCAACAGAGGAGGAGTGCGAAGGCCAGAAGCCGACTTTGCCTGAACAAGAAACATATATAGATCAAGGTGGCATGGATCCGCAAACAATTTCCACGCAACTGAAAGGACAGTACCCAAGAGAGCAAGTATGGTCACGGAAGAAGTCGAAGGCTTCAAAAAATTCTTTCGACCTGATCACCCTCACTGAGGGGAATCTACATGACATTGGGGAGATGGTGAGGGATGTCACCATGGAGGCCCTCTAGTAGTTTGCAAAGGAAAACAAAATGGTGTTAAGGGCCCTCCAAGCACAGATACAAAATTTGCAAGTGCGCACTCCACAGGCTGGCACTCTGTCAACCAGCATCGCAGTAGGCATGTTCGCGGCTCAGGAAATGATGCGTGCTAGAATGACCAACACTATAGTGCTGCCAGAGGGAGCACTCGTTAAAGAAAATGAGGCCGATAGGCCTATGGTTAGTGGGTTGAAGGGGATCGAGATAAATATGGTTGCGCTCCCTCGCGAGACACTTTGCATGTTGCAGGATAGAGTTACTACAGAATTGCGAGCCAAGGAGGGTCACGCACTCTAGGTCATGAGTGAGAAACACATCAACATTGAACAGTTGAGTCTGCAGCATGACGAGGTAGTGGTACAAAACCGATAGCTAGTGCAGGTGGTCGATGAATCCTGCTAGATGGTCCCGGAGCTGGCCATCTAAGCAGAGGAACCAGTGGAGGCGCACATCCGAAAAATCGCAGCAGGGGTGCACGAGGCAAAGGAAGAGATGGCCAAGGTTCAGCTGGAACTGAACCTCCTGTTAGAGCCTAAATCTACCTCAGGCTGAGAAAGGTAGGTCTAAGGTAACATCAAACAACGCTTAACTTGGTAGCTAGCCCTACTAGGTCAAGAAAGGGCTCTCTCCTTGTCAATCTCAATGAAAATATGGCAAGTAAGGCTTGAGATGACTGATATAAAAATTAATTTTAGGCTAGGTATGCTTGATCAGAGGAATTTGTTTGATTTTAATGGTTGGTTGCTGGATTAGAAGGGGAAGGCAGCTTTGGGTCCAGGAAATGAACACAGATTTGCAGAGGTTTTTGTGGGGTGAGGTAGGAAAGTGCTTTAGTACTTCAGATTAAGTGTAATGTTGAGTCTTGAGACTGGTGAGGAGTTGGAGAGGGCATGAATGTGTCATGAGTCCTCTTAAAATAGTAGAAAACATGTAAAACTAATGAAACTCTAAAGTAGAGCACTGCAACATCAATGATTTCCACCTTTATCCTTGATTCATTTAGTTAAGCAGAAAAGAAGATATAATGGCACACATAAACATATGATAACTTGAATCACAGAAGGAAAAACAATACTAAGTCACCTTGCCACAAGAATCCCACAAAATGCTGCAAACCCTGGTCTATTTTCTTGCCAAACTGCAGAGATGATGTACAATAGTGCTCAAAGCATTCACAAGAGTCCAACCCTTAAAAATGACTGAAAAACACATGATATAGACCTCCAAACCACCTATGCTATCCATCAGGGTTCAAATCCATGAGAAGAGGGGTGGTTTCAACCATATCTAAACTAGGAACACAAAAATAGGTAGTGGAATAACTTGCCTTTAAAACCTACGAAACTGATTCATTCAACTCTAAACCACCTACAACTGATGTATCTACCTTATCAAGTCATTTTTTATCATTTTTACATCATAGTACATAAATTTACATCTTGTCACATCATGAATTTGACCATAAGAGAGAAAAAGTCAAACCAGAAGAAAACTAGGCAAAAAACAGAGTTTTTGAGCAAAATTGGCACTTTTTCATCCTGTGCGTAGCGCCTTTTTTTCTGTGCATAGTACTTTTTCTAAGCTGATGTTGAATGCCTTCCCCTTCACCACATTTGCTCCAAGATGGCTTGTTAGAAAGGGCTATCTATGTACTTTCTAGGACAAGTGGATGTTTTGCATTTGGTGTCCATTTGCCCCTCCAAACTCGCAATCGCCCAAGACTGCTACCTATGTGGCCAAAAAGTGGTAGAGAGGGCATTTTTTGGGTGTTTTTGGCCCTTTTGGAGGTCCAAAACTTGTCAAAATTTCCTAGTGATTTCTGAGCATGCATAGCTTTTCATAAGGAATCCAAAAATGCCAAGTTTTTTTCAAATGGAGGTCCCTACCAAAAACGAGCGCCGGTGGCGCTACACACCTGTTAGAAAGGTTTGTGCGTAGCACCACTGATTCTATGCGTAGGGTCATTTTTATATCAAGTTTTGGAGGCCTTTCCGATGTCCAAATTAGATGCAACTTGAATTTTTCAATTTGGAGTTCAATTGCCCTGTCAAAAGTCAAATCTCCCAAGACTGGTCAAAATGTGCAAAATGAGGCTGTCTAAAGGCAAAGTACTATTGCCGTCAACTTTTGAAGGTCTTCCTCAACTCCAAATTGAGCTCATGATAGCCCATTGACAATATATTTGTGTCTAGTTATCATTTAACTCATCCAACAAGTCATTTGGCCAACCAAGTTAGGAGAAATCGTGATTTTCCAAAGGTCACTTCAGATGTGCCTCAATTTTCCTGAGGCAACTGTATTTTTGACATTTCTCTAAAACCATGACACCTGTGTAAAAATTGAAGGAGGTTTTTCTTCCTTGGACTATTTTGGACAAAAAATCTCTCAGTTTTTCCAAATTCATGTTTTCTTGCTCAAAACTTTATTTGAGTAAAACTTATCCTGATGTGTGGAATCGAGGATTTGTCGCAATGAAGTGAAATGAAGGGGATAACGTGCTTCTAAATTGTTAAGAAATTTTTTGCAAGTAGGGAGGGATGTTAGGAAATAGGGGAAAGTTTAATTTCAAAGATTGAGTGAGGGGAAGGGGTCCAAAAGGGAAAAACATAGGCCTAGCCTAGAAAATTGCCAAATTGTAGCAGGAAACTAGGGTTTGTGGGTAAATGAGGAATTTAAGGGATATCAGTGATGGGAAGAGTTTAATAAGGTACATTTAGGATAGGGGAAGCTGCATGAGCATCAGGACACAAGTTTTGTTGATGATTTGACCATCCAAGAGAAAATACCTTCAAAACCCTAGGAGAGGGAAATGAACCTTACCTAGCCACAACTGAAGCATGAACAAGGTGTAAAATGACCCATTGGAACCTGACATGATGATGAAAATCCTCTAAATGATGGTACACTCAGTTGAATGGTGACATGAACCTCTTGGGAAGAATCACTAATAATTTCATCATCCCTCTCATACGCTGAATCTGTTTCCATGCTTGCAAATGTGGAGTGTTGAATGATGAATATGAAGATATTTTTTTTAAGAATAGGTGATTGTTGTTTCTCTTTTCGGGATAAGAGGGTTGACTAATAGTATAAGTGAAAAGGAGGTTTTTAATGATGGAAGTAGAGTTAATAGGGTTTTAGGGAATGATAGGGTTTGAGAAATGAGAATTAGGGTTTGGGGAATAATGGGAATTATGTATAGGGCTTAGGGTTTGGCGATAGGGGTAATATGAGTGTCAATGGGAGAGGGAGAGAGGAAGGGAATAAGGGGAATTTGGTGCAAGGGGATGAGATGTGGGAAAATTATGCAAGGGAGTAAAAACATCAAGAATGACAAAAACTACAAAACCCTAGACAGTTATGTCAAGGCAACTTTGAAGCAATTAGGGTTTGATTTTCACCATTCAAACCACCATCAAGGATGAAAAAACCTCTTACTATGGAAAATGGGAGGATGTATTTACTTGAACAGATGTTACTTGCAAAATTTATAGGCTTGGAAAATCAATGGGATGATTTTTGAGCTTGGTTGACTGGTGTGCCGTACCAACGCCCAGGTGCACCGCGCCTGGCAGGTGCGTCGTACCAGTTCAAATTTCTATGTAAATCCTGCACCCGGTGCACCATGCTAGGCAGGTGCACCGCGCCTATGCCCAAGTGCACTGCACCAAGAGAAATCTCAAAACTTTGCTGCAATTTTCCTCTATTCACCTCAAAACATGATTTTCTTTTGGTTCTCTCTCACCTTTAGCACAAATGAATTTTCTAACACAAATGATCCCTTTATATACAACTGAATTTAATTTTTCATTTAGAAAACCCACTTTCTAAAGTTGCTTTTCACTTTTCTTTTAAAAACCTTGTTTTGCAGTTTGACTCTCTTTTTGTCATTTGATGGACTAATGCTTGGATTTTCTTGTCTCTTTTGCAGGAGCTAGAGTGCAAGAGTTTGGCAAGGTGACTCAGGGCTACATTTCTGAACTTATTACATGCAAGAAAATCAAAATTACATGAATTTTTTGTACATAGAACATAAAAACTTTTTTTTCCTCAAAATAGGGTTTTGAGGAAAAAATCAATTACTGAGTATATCATTATTGAAATTTTGATGTTGAGACCTTATTAGACCCCCTCATGTGTCTGCTAACCATTATTGATCTTTTACATGACTATGGTGACAAACCTTAGACCTAATGAGACTTAAAAACCCTAAAACGACTTCTGCAAATGAAATGAAACAAAAATGACAACAAATGATCTGTACATGTGCAAATAGGGCAGCAGATGAAAAGCATGAGGGAAATTAATAAAGAACCACTACCATCAGATGATCCATGACCTAATGGAATGCAGCTGATCAGATGAGACACCTAAAATGCATGTAAAAAGATAATTTTGATCACTGATGGAGGGATGAAGATACAGACACTAACATTGGATCCAATGGGGATGGTAGCTCCTGGGAGGTACCAAGAACTACAGATCTCTGGAAAGAAGATAGTGCATCTTCCATTGGGCTAAATGGAGTCAATAACTTTAGCAAACATAAAACAAATATGTTGACTCAAAACTAACTCAATTATAAAGACTGAAAACTGACTCGATACTTAAACATAACCTACAAACTGGAAAATATGCTCAAAATGGAGTTTATTCAATAAAACCTAATCTAATTGTTCCATTCATCACCTGATCAAGTGAAATGAAACAACCAATGCAACCAAGTAAGTATTCCAGCTGCTGTTTGAATTCTTCGCAAGTGCTTTCTTATGAACCATAAGAGAGAACTACTAAAAGGCAACTCCCATGAAAACTTGTAAACAGATCCATTGAATAATATGAATTTTCTATCTGACTCCAAAAACACTGCATAAGGATCTCAAAATTCATGCACACTGGGTTGCTTCTCCTCATACCATGAATGCAAACTTTGATCTGAGCTTTGTGACGAGACTCCTGCTGAAAATGACAAAGAAACCAGTTGCTGGATCAAGTTTATATCAGTACATGTTTCAAGCTCACATGTAGTCAACGGAGAAGGACTTTGACTGTAGACATCATCCAACACATCAGCTATTGGATCGTGAAAAACTTGAAAAAACTGATGCAACCCATTTTCTATTGGTTCCGATGAGATTACACGATTTTCTATAGGCTGCTCATTTGAAGATATACTATGCAAATTTTCCTTCAAAAACTAAAATGATTCAAAACAGAAAGGTACAGAATCATCTTGCATCATTTGACCATATAGCCCAGTTTCCAAGTCTTCATCTATAACTTCATAATCGATGGCATTCGAAGGCTGCAACTCTAGATAAGAGAAGTCTTGAACAATTTTTTCATTGCCCTCAAGATGGTCAAGATCAAGACTTGTCAACGATTGACTTCTGATTGCATGGAAGTTGTCTCTCATGAACTGAAACAAAGCAAAACAAAAAGGCAAAGATCCTTCACTTGCTTCAAAATTTGCTGCACTTTCCTCCTCACTTCCATAGCTAATATGCAACGACTGATCACTGTATTCGAACTACCGAAATTGGACTTCCTCCTCCCATAAACTAGCTGTTGATTCGTCTGCAAGATTAGCTTCTATTTGGAGAAAATCATCATCATCATACTGATCAAACTGAGGAAAATCATCAGTATAAAAGACATCATCAAGCATACATGTCATATCAATAGATCTCTCTTCTCCCAGATGATCTATAAAACAATCATTATCAGATCTATGACAACTGGGATAAGAAAGGAAATGTTTTGGATTAGCCACTTGTTTTTCTCCAATCAGCAAGCCATGGTCTTGAACATCGTACTTATTCTTTGTGGTGATCTTTTTCATCATCTCTTCCACTGCACTTACCAAAATGTTGAGGTTTACCTCTAAATATGTTGATTCCTCTGGGTCTATGCTCTTCATATCTTCTTCCTTCAACTTTGCCCTTCTGATCAACAAATTAGCTTCCACATCTACTACACTGTTTTGCATCTTTTCAAGTGTTGCAAGGTTCCTTTCTCTTAGCTAAAACTCCATTTCCAGATCAAAGGCATCCGAGTAGTGCAAGAGAGTAGATCTAGGAGGAGGTCTTATATTAACCGGCATCGACAAATAGACTTGGTTAAATCTGGCAGAAAACTGTTGTACTGTCTCCCCTGGTTGTCTTTTCAGCTGGTTATACTCTTCTATAATCAAGAAATGGTTTTTTCTGACCGCCCACTTATCAAGGAAAACTTTGACGAACTGTTGTAAATCTGCGATGCTTGCATCAGGTAGGGTTTTGAACCAACTCTTGACTTTGCCTCGTAAAGAAAGAGAAAAAAGCCTAATACTGGAATATTCTTCATCAACTTCAAAAACGTCGAGAAAAGACTCAAAATTCAACACGTGTCTCTCAGCAGTGATGTTGTCGCATTCACCATCAAATCTTGGTAGATATAGGTCATGATGTTTAGGGAAAGCATGGGATATAGGAGGTAAATTCATAGGCGTGTATCGATCTAGAATTTTACAAGGTATAGGGGTATGTATAGAAGGTATAGAATCAGTCTTGGTCTCTTGAGGCTCATCAATTTGAAGACGGTCATCACAAGATTTATAAAAAGGGTCTTGATCAAGATCAAAGGTGTGCGAATATTTGGTATTTATAATCTTCAAAGGGAAGGAATCAAATGAAGGCGGAGGATCTTATCTCAAATATAATATACTTTGCAAAGCCTTCTTGACATTCTCGACAAAAGAGAAGAAATAATTTATAACAAAGAACAAAATGTCTTGGATGAAATTCCAACTTGAATACCTATTCTTTCCACATTGTCCTTTCATGTTTCTATTGGTTAGGTTCCTCCTCTAGTGGAGTCATTGGATTTGATCTCGAAACTGATTTTGAATCGCCAGGTGAATGATTTCAGCCTTTCCGATGTCTGGTCGTCTTTCACCATCAACAATCAGATCTAACTTGATACATGTTCTGGGGCAATTTGCAAGTCAGGTGTTTAGTTCATAAACTAAACCAGAGATTGGCTGAAGCAACATTCATCTACTTATGCACTCGCAAAGCAAGAGTAGTTTGAAGGCTACCTGGCTAACTTCATGCCGTCTGTAGTTTATAAAGCAAAGAACATTAATGAACAAACAAAAATTTCTTCCCCAGTATGGTCACCATTATGTTAGGGCCTAGATCTACCTCAGACTAAGAAAGCCAAGTCTAGGGTAACATCAAACTACGCTTAACCTGGTAGCTAGCCCTACCAGGTTGGGAGAGGGCTCTCTCCTTGTCAATCTCAATGAAAATATGGAAAGTAAGGTTTGAGATGACTGATATAAAAACTAGTTTTATGCTAGGTATGCTTGCTCAGAGGAATTTGTTTGATTTTAATGGTTGGTTGCTGGATCAGATGGGGAAGGCAGCTTTGGGTCTGGAAAATGAACACAAATTTGCAGAACCTTCTATGGGGCAAGGTAGGCAAGTGTTTTAGTACTTCAGATTAGGTGTAATGGTGAGGAGTTGGAGAAAAGAGAGAGATAATAGCACACATAAACATATGATAACTTGAATCACAGAAGGAAAAACAATACTAAGTCACCTTCCCACAAGAATCCCACAAAATGTTGCAAACCCTGGTCTACTTCCTTGCCAAACTGCAGAGATGATGTACAATAGTGCTCAAAGCATTCACAAGAGTCCAAACCTTACAAGTGATTGAAAAACACATGATATAGACCTCCAAACCACCTGTTCTATCCATCAGGGGTCGAATCCATGAGAAGAGGGGTGGTGTCAACCATATCTAAACTAGGAACACAAAAATAGGTAGTGGAACAACTTGCCTCTAAAACCTAGGAAACTGATTCATTCAACTCTAAACCACCTACAACTGATGTATCTACCTTATCAAGTCAGATTTTATCATTTTTACATCATAGTACATCAATTTACATCATGTCACATCATTAATTTTACGATAAGAGAGAAAAAGTAAAACTAGAAGAAAACTAGGCGAAAAACAGAGTTTTTGAGTAAAATTGGCACTTTTTCATCCTGTGCGTAGTGCCATTTTTTTGTGCGTAGTGCTTTTTCCAAGATGCTATTGAAGGCCTTCCCCTTCGGAAAATTTGCTCCACAATGGCTTGTTGGAAAGTTCTGTCTGTCTACTTTCTAGTACAAGTGGAATTGTTGTGGTGTCCATTTGCACTTCCAAAATTGCAATCACCCAAGACTGCTTCCTGTGTGGCAAAAAAGCGGCAGAGAGGACATTTTGGGTGTTTTTGGCCCTTTTGGAGGTCCAAAACTTGTCAAAATTTCCTATTAATTTTTGAGAATGCATAACTTCTCATAAGAAATCCAAAAATGCCAAAGCCTGTACGTAGCGCCACTAATGTTGTGCATAGCGCCGTTTTCAGATAAGGTTTTGGAGGCCTTACTAATGTCAAAATTAGGTGCATGATAGCTATTGGAAATATTATTGAGTCTACTTTCCAAAAAAACTTGAATTTTTCGATTTGGAGTTCATTTGTCCTGTCAAAAGTCAAATCTCCCAAGACTGGTCAAAATGTGCAAAATGAGGCTGTCTAAAGGCAGAGTGTTGTTGCAGTCAACTTTTGAAGGTCTTCCTCAACTCAAAATTGAGCTCATGATTGCTCATTGGAAATCTCTTTGTGTCTAGTTATCATTTAACCCATCAAAGAAGTCATTTGGCCAACCAAGCTAGGAGAAATCTTGATTTTCCCAAGGTCACTTCAGAGGTGCATCAATTCTCTTGAGGCAACTGTATTTTTGACATTTCTCTAAAACCATTACACCTGTGTAAAAAGTGAAGGAGGTTTTCCTTCCTTGGACTATTGTGGACAAAAAAATCTCTCAGTTTTTCCAAATTCATGTTTTCTTTCTCATAAACATCATTTGAGTAAAACTTATCCTGATGTGTGGAACAGGGGATTTGTCGAAATGAAGTGAAATGAAGGGAATAAGGGGCTTCTAAATTCTTGAGAAAATTTTGGGAAGTAGGGAGGGATGTTAGGAAATATGGGAAAGTGGAATTTCAAAGATTGAGTGAGGAAAAGAGGTCAAAAAGGGCGAAACACAAGCCTAGCCTAGAAAATTGCCAAATTGTAGCAAGAAACTAGGGTTTGTGGGAAAATGAGGAATTTAAGGGATATCAGTGATGGGAAGTGTTTAATAAGGTACATTAAGGATAGGGGAAGGTGTATGAACATCAGGACACAATTTTTGTTGATGATTTGACCATCCAAGAGAAAATACCTTCAAAACCCTAGGAGAGGGAAATGAACCTTACCTAGGCACAACTGAAGCATGAACAAGTTGTAAAATGACCCATTGGAACCTAACATGATGATGTAAACCCTATGAATGATGTTACACTCAGCTGAATGGTGACATGAACCTCTTGTGAAGAATCATTGACAGTTTCATCATCCCTCTCATACGCTGAATCTGTTTCCATGCTTGCAAATGTGGAGTGCAGAATGATGAGTATGAAGATATTTTTTTTAAGAATAGGTGATTGTTGTTTCTCTTTTGGGGATAAGAGGGTTTATTGATAGTATAAGTGCAAAGGAGGGTTTTGATTATGGTAGTAGAGTTAATAGGGTTTTAGGGAATGATAGGGTTTGAGAAATGAGAATTAGGGTTTGGGGAATAGTGGGAATTATGTATAGGGCTTAGGGTTTGGTGATAGGGGGTAAGATGAGTGTCAATGGGAGAGGGAGAGAGGAAGGGAATAAGGGAAATTTGGTGTCGGGGTATGGGATGTGGGAAGATTATGCAAGGGAGTAAAAACATCAAGAATGACAAAAAGTACAAAACCCTAGACAATTTTCTCAAGGCAACTTTGAAGTAATTAGGGTTTGATTTTTCACCATACAAAACACCATCAAGGATGACAAAACCTCTTACTATGGAAAATGGGAGGATGTACTTACTTGAAAAGATGTTATTTTCAAAATTTATAGGCTTGGAAAATCGATGGGATGAGTTTTGAGCTTGGCTGACTGGTGCGTCGTGCCAACGCCCAGGTGCATTGTGCCAATTCAAAGTTCTGTGTAAATCCTGCACCTGGTGCGCCACACCAAGCAGGTGCGCCGTGCCTGTGCCCAGGTGCGTCGCACCAAGAGAAATCTCAAAACTTTGCTGCAATTTTCCTGTATTTGCCTCAAAACACAATTTTCTCCTTGTTCTCTCTCACCTTTAGCACAAATGAAGTTTCCTAACACAAATGATTCCTTAATATACAACTGACTTTAATTTTTCATTTTGAAAACCGAATTTCTAAAGTTTCTTTTCACTTTGCTTTTGAAAACATTGTTTTGCAGTTTGGCTCTCTTTATTTCATTTGATGGGCTAATGCTTGGATTTTCTTATCTCTTTTGCAGGAGTTGGAGTGAAAGAGTTTGGCAAGGTGACACAGGGCTACATTTCTGAACTTATTACATACAGGAAAATTAAAATTACATGAAATTTTTATACATAGAACAAAAAAACTTTGTTTTTTTTTAGGAAAAAATCAATTACTGAGTATATCATTATTGAAATTTTGATTCTGAGAGCTTATTAGACCCCCTCATGTGCCTACTAACCATTATTGAGCTTTTACATGACTATGGTGACAAACCCTAGACCCAATGAGACTTAAAAACCCTAAAATGACTTCTGCAAATGAAATGAAACAAAAATGACAACAAATGATCTGTACATGTGCAAATAGGACATTAGATGAAAAGCATGAGGGAAATTGATAAATAACCACTACCATTAGATGACCCATGACCTAATGGACTACAGCTGATCGGATGAGACACCTAAAATGCATGCAAAAAGAGAATTTCGATCACTGATGGAGGGATGAAGATACCGACACTAACATTGGCTCCAATGGGGATGGTAGCTCCTGGGAGGTGCCAAGAACTACAGATCTCTGGAAAGCAGACAGTGCCTCTTCCATTGGGCTAAATGGAGTCAATAACTTCAACAAACATAAAAAAATATGTTGACTCAAAACTAACTCAATTATAAAGACTAAAAATTGACTCGATACTTAAGCACAACCAACAAACTGGAAAATATGCTCAAAATGGAGTTTATTCAATAAAACCTAATGTAACTATTCCATTCATCACCTGGTCAAGTGAAATGAAACAACGAATGCAACCAAGTATTCCGGCTGCTGTTTGAATTCTTCGCAAGTGCTTTCTTATGAACCATAAGAGAGAACCACTGAAAGGAAACTCCCATGGAAACTTGTAAACAGATCCGTTGAATAATATGAATTTTCTATCTAACTCCAAAAACACTGCATAAGGATATTAAAATTCATGCACACTGGGTTGCTTCTCCTCATACTATGAATGCAAACTTTGATCTTAGCTTTGTGACGAGACTCTTGTTGAAAATGACAAAGAAACCAACTGTCGAATCAAGTTTATATCTATACACATTTCAAGGTCACATGTAGTCAATGGAGATGGACTTTGACTGAAAACATCATCTAACACATCAGCTATTGCATTGTGAAAAACTTGAAAAAACTGCTGCAACCCATTTTCTATTGGTTCCGATGAGATTACATGATTTCCTACAGGTTGCTCATTTGAAGATATACTATGAAAATTTTCCTTCAAAAACTGAAATGTTTCAAAACAGAAAGGTACAGAATCATCTTGCATCATTTGATCATATAGCCCAGTTTCCAAGTCTTCATCTGTAACTTCATAATCGATGGCATTCGGAGGTCACAACTCTGGATAAGAGAAGTCTTGAACGAGGTTTTCATTGCCCTCAAGATGGTCCAGATCAAGACTTGTCGATGATTGACTTCTGATTGCATGAAAGTTTTCTCTGATGAACTGAAACGAAGCAAAACAAAAAGGAAAAGATCCTTCACTTACTTCAAAATTTGCTGCACTTTCCTCCTCACTTCCATGGCTGATATACAATGACTCATTACTGTATTTGAACTACTGAAAGTGAACTTCCCCCTCCCACAAAATAGTTGTTGATTCGTCTGCAAGATTATCTTCTGTTTGGATAACTTAATCATCATCATGCTGATCAAACTAAGGAAAATCATCAGTATAAAAGAAATCATCAAGCATACATGTCATATCAACAGATCTCTCTTCTCCAAGATGATCTATAAAACACTCATTATTAGATCTATGACAACTGGGATAAGAAGGAAAATGTTTTGGATCAGCCACTTGTTTTTCTTCAATCAGTGAACCATGGTCTTGAACATCATACTTATTCTTTGTGGTGATATTTTGCATCATCTCTTCCACTGCACTTACCAAAATGTCGAGCTTTACCTCTAAAGATGTCGATTCCTCTGGGTCTACGCTCTTCATCTCTTCTCCCTTCAACTTTGCCCTTCTGATAAGCAAATTAGCCTCTACATCTACTGCACTATTTTGCATCTCTTCAAGTGTTGCAAGGTTCCTTTCTCTCAGCTAAAACTCCATTTCCGGATCAAAGGCACTCGGGTAGTGCAAGAGAGCAGATCCAGGAGGAGGTCCTATATTAACTGGCATCGATAAATAGACTTGGTTAAATCTAGCAGAAATTTGTTGTACTGTCTTCCCTGGTTGTCTTTTTGGCTGGTTATACTCTTCTATAATCAAGAAAGGGTTTTGTCTGACCATGTTAGGCCCCTATACTACTAGTGTAACCCTTATTGTTATTAGTACAACCCACTTATTATATTGATGTACCCACATAGTGCCCATATTGTTACTATTGTACCCCATATAAGCCCACTAATGTTACTATTGTGGCTTCATATTATTATTGTTAGGTCGGCTGGGGTTTATTGTGACTCCT
>APFE030278740.1:25438-39504 GCA_000404065.3 Pinus taeda
ATTACAGAGTATCTCATCAAGTGGGAAGAACTTAACCCGCTGAAAGATTCCACACGCGAGGACAAAAATTTTATACAGTAAGCATCAAGGAACTTACTCAAGCGTTGGGGACAACGCTTTTTGAAGGAGAGGGGCATGTTAGGCCCCTATACTACTAGTTGTAACCTTATTGTTATTAGTACAACCCACTCATTATATTGATGTACCCACATAGTGCCCTATTGATTTACTGATTGTACCCCATATAATCCCACTAATGTTTACTATTGTGGCTCCATATTTATTATTGTTAGGTCGGGCTGGGCTATATTGTGACTCCTTAGACTTCTATATATAGAAATGAGTTTTTGTCATTTGAATCATCCAAGAATTGTTCATTTATGTAATGTAAAGGAGGTTTCCCCCTCAAAGAGGCTGAATTCTAAGTCGTTGATCTATCTTTTCTATCTTTGTTGAGCTGGTTTCATAACAGACCACCCACTTATCGAGGAAAATTTTGACAAACTGCTGTAAATCTAAGATGCTCACATCAAGCAGGGTTTTGAACCAACTCTTGACTTTGCCTTGCAAAGAAAGAGCAAAAGGCCTAATACTGGCATCTCCTTCAGCAACTTCAAAAACGTCGAGAAAAGACTCAAAATTCAGCACGTGTCTCTCAGCAGTGATGTTGTCGCATTCACCATCAAATCTTGGTAGATATAGGTCATGATTTTTGGGGAAAGCATGGGATATACGAGGTAAAATCAGAGGCTTGTATCAATCTGGAATTTTACAAGGTATAGGGGTTTGTACAGAAGGTATTGAATTAGTCTTGGTCTCTTGGGGCTCACCAATTTGAAGACGGCCATCACAAGATTTAGAAAATGGGTCTTGATCAAGATCAAAGGCGTGAGAATATTTGGTATTTGCAATCTTCAAAGGGAAGGAATCAAATAAAGACAGAGGATCTTTTCTCCAATACAATATACTTTGCAAAGCCTTCTTGACATTCTCGAGAAAAGAGAAGAAATAATTTATAACAAAGAACAAAATGTCTTGGATGAAATTCCAACTTGAATACTTGATCTTTCCATATTGTCCTTTCATGTTTTTGTTGGTCGGGTTCATCCTCCAGTGGAGTCCTTGGATCTGATCTCGAAACTGATTTGGAATCTCCAAGTGAATGATTTCAGCCTTTCCGGTGTCTGATCGTTGTCCACCATCAACAATCAGATCTAACTTGATACACGTACTGGGGAAATTTGTAAGTCATATGTTCAGTTCATAAACTAAATCAGAGATTGACTGAAGCAACATTCATATACTTATGCGCTCGCAAAGCAAGAGTAGTTCGAAGGCTACTTTGCTAACTTCAGGCTCCGTCTGTAGTTTATAAAGCAAAGAACATTAATGAAGAAACAAAATTTTCTTGCCCAGTATGGTTGCCACTATGTTAGGGCCTAAATCTGCTCATGCTGAGAAAGGCAGGTCTAGGGTAACATCACGTTAACCTGGTAGCTAGCCCTACCAGGTAGGGAGACGACTCTCTCCTTGCCAATCTTAATGAAAATATGGCAAGTAAGGCTTGAGATGATTGATATAAAAACTAATTTTAGGCTAGGTATGCTTGCTCAGAGGAATTTGTTTGATTTTAATGGTTGGTTTGCTGGATCAGATGGGGAAGGCAATTATAACAGATTGTAAAGATATTGAAGGTTAGGACAGTGCCCGAAGTGACCTCCATAAAGGTAGGCACATTTGGACTAAATCGGCACCTCAGACATCTTAAGGGTGCAGAAACTTGGTTCGAGTATCCCCCATACTGCTTCGGGTGAGACTTCATTCGGCGCTCCGCGGGTTGATGCCGAAAGGGCCAATAGTGTAGGGATTTATTTGGATAATTAACTTCGAACCTGGGTTAGGCCCCCTCAAGCCAACAAATGGTTATGTTGCCTTCGATTCACGGTTCATATGGAAAGTGATCTGTGTGAAGGTAGGCACAATTGGACTAAATCGACACTTCAGACATCTCAAAGGTGCAGAAACTTGGTTCTAGCTGTTAGAGTCAGTCTAGTTATCCCTCCATCAAAGATCAAAGCTCTTTTTTGCATTTCATGTTTTAGGTGTCCCACCAGTTTTCATCAGTTGCATTTCGTTAGGCATGCCATAACTTTGATGGAGTGGTCTGTGTCATTTATTCCCCTCATGCATATCACTACTGGTTCAGGATAAGTCATAAAGCTTCACAAGTCATTTTTAGTCATATTTTAAATTTTTAGGTCTAGGTCTAGGGTTTGAGTTAATTTAGTCTTGAAAAGTCTTAGAAGACCAGCAGGCCAGAGGGATGTCTTAGATAGATCATCACTTCAATAATTCTCACCATTGTACATCTGAATAAGGACTTCTCTTCAAAACTCTGTTTTGAAGACAAGTCGGCACCTCATTTTTGTAAAAATTGTAAAAATTTTCAGTTCTTCAATTGTTCAAGTGCAGCCCTGGTCTCCTTTTCTGAAGCATATCAGAGCTACCCCTGCAAAAAATTATCTGAGAAAATCATCATTTCAACCTATTTTATGAAGGAAACCAAAAAGGTCAGAGCCTATTAATTTTGAAAAAGTGTCAACAACCAAACAAAGAAAAATGGGTTTTCATAGAGCAAAAATTAAAATGGATGCTATATCAAGTCATTTCTCCTCATTTGCAACCTATTCCACATTTTGAGAGCTAAGAACATCATTCAAGGGCGATTTTGCAAGTTTGTAGCAAATTTGTGAGTATTTGGGTCAGCTCCAGGGCACGCGGTGCATCAGCATAGCCCGCGCGGCGCACGAGAGGCGCGCGGCACATCAGGCCACCTTTTGCTGTGTAATTTAACACAGGCGTGGCGCACTCAGAGTGCGTGATGCGTTGGGTAAAGCGCGTGACGCATAGGGTTTATGCCTGCAATTCACCAAGAAATCGCTCAAATTACCTCTCCTCACGCAAATTCTCAGGTAGGCCTGCAAGCATGACTTGATTTTGTTTTTTGATGGTGTATATGAAGAAGTTAGCATATCTTTGTCATGAAAACCAAGTGTACAAAACCCTCCATGTTCATCAAATTGCTATAAGGATTCAAGTGCAAAGTTTGCTGTAGGGTTTTAAAAAATTATTGTTGCCAAGGCTTCTTTTTCCCTTGTTTCACATTTCTTGTATTCCCCAACTATTTTTCCCAATTATTCCTCATCAAATTCTACATCTTCCTCTCTCAAAACCCTAAACTCTCCCTTCTCCTATAACCATATGATCCCTACCTTATTTCAAAACCCTAAAACATTTCTATGCCCCTTTCCCTTCCCTAATTTCCTCATTTTATTTCCATTGTTCCCATTTCCCTAATGCTTCCTTTTTCCTAACAATTCCCGTCATTTATGTCCCCTTGGTTACAACATTTTGATAAAGAGACAAAAAGTCAACAGTCAACTTTTGGCACACAGTTTTATATCAGCAAATATATAAATTCCAGCCACCTTGTTGTTAGAGAACATGTCAGAGACCGAGTCAATATATGAGCAGGATTATGATAGTGACTCTACACTGGAGGTCAATGTGCCTAATGTGCCACAGAGGTATCACAGGGGTGGAAAGAGTGGACAACATGTTAGGGAGGAGCCTACCTCTTTGGCTCAATTGCAAGCTTGCCTGCTTGCAATCGATTGTTTTCGGCACCTAACATGTTACCAATATTGTGAGATGATCTCCCAAACTCAGGATCATCGGGAACTGGTCTGTCTATTTGTCCTTAACTTACAGGATGGTCATGTGAACCTTGCCGGAGTGGATTTCACTTTGTCACCCGACACTATTTCTCAGGCCACCGGGATACCAAATGTGGGGGAGGAATGGAGTAAATGCTAGATGCTGGACAGATATTATTATGGGCCATATGTCAAGCCTACATATATCAGACACTTGAGTGCGGCCTTTCCTTTCAGATACCTGAAAGATGAGTTTGCACCATTGATGAAACTCATCATTCGGTATTTCAGCTGTGAGGGCAGATTTTCACGTCTCTATACGTACCATGTACGTTTGTTGATGCATTTCACATGGATATGTATGATGAGCATTCCGTTTTTCATGTGCCGAAACATAGAGAGGATGGTACCCTTAGTACAGAGGAAGACCCCGACACATCAGCACAGGAGAATATATCACTATGCATTGATCAACATCATAGTGATGCATCAGTTGGCACAACAGGGTATTGCTTGGGAGGATTTCATCTCCCGTGATTTCTTTTCCGCGCTACAGCCTCCTCCAGAGATCATCCATGATGAGGGAGGGCCTTCACAGCAGTTTGACATTCATGAGACCAAGCATGTTGATGCTCCAGCATATGTGACATATCAGAAAGGCCCCAGGGCCTTATTTGCAGCTGCACGACGAGTACTATCTCCACCCGGGGTGGAAGGGGTCTCGTTGACACCATCAGCAGAGCGAGTATTATCTCCACATCATGTGGAAGGGGTCTCGCTTCCATCTACAGCACAAGTACAGAGTCAGGACAGGGGCAAGAGACCCATGGTTGATGAGGGTCCTTCAGGAGTTCATGATACCGGTATCATTGATGTTGATGCTAGTTCACCCAATTCAGAGCTCAAAGAGATCATCAGAGAGCAAAGGGCCGAGAATGAGTCACTGCAAAAGAAATCACAGATGGCTAAATGGGTGATCAACTACTTAGAGCAGCGCAACAAACAGTTGGAGGATGAGCATGAACTTTATGAGCTGCGCAAGATTCGGGAAGACCGGGAATTGGCTCATAGGAGACCCGGTGATTTGACACCTATTGATCGGGAATCAATGCTCATCCGGGTGAACACTCACTTGGAAAAGTTGTTGGCAAAGGAAAACAGGGACAAGGACATGCTTCGCCACATGAAGACTCACTATTGGGCTCACATGCATGTTTGCAAAGCGAGAATGAAGGTCCTCAAAAGGTGTTTGAGCAAAGCACAAAAACAACGCAAAAGGCCCGATCCGCTTCGAGTTTTGGCTGAGGCTTCACTAGTTGAGCATGATACATGATGGAGGGTCTTCACTCCAATTTTGGGCAAATTTGGAGAAAATTTTGTCGTTTCAAAATTTTTGGCTTGCAAAACAGGTTTTTGGGTTCTATGCGTCGCGCTCAGCACGCGACCCACAAGATGGAGAGGTCCAAATCACAGGTGGCTTACATTTTTGGATTTTTCATGATGAAATACACATGCTCAGAAATTGCCAAGGCATTTCATCAAGTTTTGGGTGATTAAAAGCTCAAAAAACATCATGAAAATCACCTTTCTGCCACTTTTTGCACCAGCAGGAAGTACTTCTGGGAGAATCCACTTTTGGAGGATCAAATGGAGACCAAATTGGAAAATTCCACTTGGGTTGGAAAGTAGACATCCAGGCCTTTCCGACAAGCCAACTTGAGCTCAATTTGAATGCCGGGAAGTTCCCCAAAAGTAGCTGCAAAGGCGCGCGGCGCACAGGGCTCAGGCGCGCGGCGCACAGGGTGTTTTGACTCAGTTTTCCTCCTCAGCTCAACAAATCAAGCTAGTTTCACCTGTTTTGACTTGTGATGGGATTTTTCACCCTCCTTGATGTAATTATTGGATATTTATTTTTTTATGACACTTATTTACCTATTCTAGATGATTCATTCATAAAATAGAAAAAATGTAATGAATGAATTGGTTTCCTAGCTTATAGAGGCAAGTTGTTTTGACTGCCTAAATTGTAGTGCTTAGTTTAGAATTGGTTGAAACAGCTCCTAGGATGATGAGCTGGACCGCTAGAGGCAAGGGAATGTGTTAGATTGCCTATATTATGTATTTTCTTAGTCATTTTCAGGGTTAGACTCTTGGGAATAGCTTGAGACTATATTGTACATATCTTATCTGCATTTTTGGCAAAGGAAAGACCAGGGTTTTGCAGCACTATTTGGGATCCATGTGGCTTTATGTGTTGATGGTGTGTTTCTATCAGTACTTGTAAGTTGTGTATGTGCATCGTTATCTCTATTGAATATTATGTTATTAAACAAATGAAGTGTTAAGGTAGAATCCATGAAATTGCTATACTCTGCCTTTAAATTTGTTTAATATTTTATGTTTTCTTCAGTTTAAGGAGAATCCTTGAGACCCCTTGCCCTCCTTAGCCCCTCACCAGTCTGATCTACCCATCTCACCTGCTTTAAGGCATCAAAACAATCGCCTATCTTGCCCCAAGTGGACCTCTGCAAAAAACTGTGCCTCATCCCCGCACCCAAATTTTCCTTTCCCTTGAATTCAACAAAATTATTAAAACTCAATTCTAAACTCTTTGTACTTCATACCTAGCCTAAAATCAATCATCAATTCAGTCATCTCGAGCTATTTCGATTATCTTTTGCCGAGTTTGACCCGGACAGAGCCCTCTCCTGTCCTCATAGGGCTAGCTACGAGGCTGAGCGTGGTTTGATGTGGCCTTGAGTCTTGCCTTATTTCAGCCTAAGGCAGATTTGAGCACTAACACTGGCATCCATCGATACTCCTTTAGGTGAGACTTCAATCTGCGTTCCATTGCCTGATGCTGAAAGGGTCTGTAGTGTAGTGATTTCTTTTGCTAATTAACTTCGAACATGGGTTAGGCCCCCTCAAGCCAACAGTTAGAGCAAGTAAGAGCAATGGGTTTTTGTGGCTGTCAGTTAGGAAAGATTTTCTGGTGTGAGTAGTGCCTTGTATGAGCATCCTTAATGGTGTGGTGGAACCACTATTGGAGAAGTGGGAAAAAACGATATTGAACGCCATGAGCTGGAGAAGGAATTTGGTGGAATGTTGTGGAAGAGCGGTTGAATTCTATGAATCTAATGGATGTTTCTTGCATGTGCGAAGGGATAAGAGAGTGGTCCCAATTATGGTTTGCGTCGAAGTCACGATAGCCAAGTATTTCAAGCTCATCAAGGAGGATGTTGTTACCTAGGTGGAGTTGAGAGAGTAGTTTCCATTCTTCCATGTTTATGGGGGGGTGGGGGGGGATGCATTGCGTTAGGGGAGGGATCGTCAATGTCAAACATGGGTGGTTCTAAAGGTGCTTGGTGACATGTCATGCTTGATACATGTTGGTAATTTTCTCCCAATGAGAAAGAATTGCCTCATCAGTTCCACCAATTTCGTTAGGAAATCTATGAAAAGGACAGTACAAGAGTAGTTCAGTCCAACAAAAGTCTACATGGGATGTTGAATCTTTATTTGGGATTGCAGCATACCGAGGAATGATGCACACAACCATGGGAGGGAAAATGCACTTCCACGACGATGTTTTGTTGGTGGGAGGAGAATGACCAGTCCTGTGTGACTTCAATAAGTGGAAATGACTCTAATGAATGAGGTATTTTGATGTATGAGGTGATGAAGGGTGTTATTGGAAGATGGGCATTCAAGTTGTTTGAAACACGTCATAAAACATTTCATTTTAACATTGATGGAGATAAAATAATGACTACAATGGGTTAGTGGGATTTTTTGGAGCATATGACATGTTTCTTGTGCACCAATGTCCCTATCAGCAACAAGTTTGATCATAAGTTTGTAGACAATAGGTACAGTTGCCGCATTAGGGGGGAACTCTGTGAAGGCCGTGCAAGCATTTGGTGGTAACTTTCAAATTTTGCCTTTGCTTTCACCTTGTACTTTGCAATGCATATCAATACAACATGGCGCAACAAAACAGGTTGGAATTCAATGTTGGCCCTCAAAATTGCAAGCATATGAGAGTTTTGCACATTTAGCTTATCATCATTTCTAGCAGAACTGTACATTTTTTCCCTGGAAGCATCCATTTGGAGAGAAGAATTTTCACATAATTCCCAAGGGGCTCCATAGTGGAAAGCAATAGATTTATTTTTTTTGCGAAGACATGTAAAGGAATGAAAATTTGTCCGCCATTGTACGTAGTTCAAAAGCTCCTCATAGTCTTGGAGTTCAATTGATGCCAAGATTTCATTTCTCACAAGGAGGCAGGGAGTGTGTATAAATGAGAGATGCAATCCAAGAGTCTCGTTCTAGAGAAGTCGAAGGTTCCAAGTAGTGATGTAGGTATCCAAAAATGTTTTGGCCACACAAACATCTGCAACATTAGCCAAGTCGAGGGCATCCATATTATGTGCGTCTTTGAACCATAGAAACCCATGTACATGTTCAGAGCCTATATGCTGCCATTCATACCTTCGTAACAAACATGGAAAAAGAGTAAGAGGGATGCATGAATAGGAAAAGTAAGAAAAATAAATTAAAGGGTAAGCAATGGTAGAGCCATACCTGCAACAAAAATGCTTTAGAAGGAATCCTTTTAGCAGAACCTCTTCTAAGAAGATTGTGAATCTGCAATGGATGTATTGAGATGCATGACGTGGGTTTGCAACAATGTTTTGGATTCTCCATTGAGATTGATCTTGTGCATTTTATGGAGGATTGGAAGGCATGGCCATATGCAAGTCATGCCATTTGGTATCACCTACACTTAGCATGAAGAAGAAGGGAGGGCTACCATATTGAATGATCATGTCGTTTAGCTCCCATCTAGCCCTGGTCCAAAAAGCACGATTCCCACGAAGGGATGAGCTGAAGCGCATAATCTGGTTTGAAATTGTTGAAGGTGGAAGTTGCTAAAGGTGGAGGTGAAGGTTTCCTACTGTTGCTGGTAAGGTATTTGCAATGTCCCTTTTAATGAAGAAAGAAGTAGCTTCCTGGCTTTGATGTTGCATGATAAGGTTGTATAGGTAATAACAAAACCTAGGATGTTGGCCAAAATGATGGTCATGGAAGCGCATTAAATGCAAAGCATATTCTTCCATATCAACTTTTGTAATTATTTGTTGGTTAATCATGGCAACTCTGGTGGGGAAGGCCATGGAGAAGAGGCCCTCTATGTTGTATTCATTGACTGGAGAAACGTCAATGATGGGCCATTAAAGTGAATGGGTGGGTGTGGAATTCTAGGATTCTATGTGGGCAAGTATCTCATCAATTTATGTATGAGATTTTGGTAGAGTTTCAATAAAGGAGGATGGTTGAAGGTCAGACGGGTTTGGGTGGAGAAGTTCATTGTTAAGATTTTCAGAGAGAGCTTCTTGTTGTCCAAAGGAGTTGGGGGAGAGATGGTGTAACATACCAGAAACTTCTGAAGGGGAATCAGGCAAAGAGGAAAGTGCAAGCGGGTTAAGTTTTACATCTTTGTAGTATGGGTCTTTTGCTAACTTGAATTGCAAAGCCACGAGAACACGCGATCTGCTGACAAATAATTCATAGGATATGTGGTAATTATTGGTTTTATTTACAACAAGGATGTCTATTTTTGAGAGCATGTGAGGAAGGGAGGTGACAATGTTAGTTATATCTTGAGGGAAGGTAATAGTATGGAAAGAATATTTGAATTACCCTCCATGTTCATGTGTTACTTGAAGAACGAGGTTGACACGAGCAATGATCATCTCTTCAACTTGAGTTAGGCAAGCAATGACATGGGGTTGGTTGCCTAGTTCCATGTAGTTTGAGGAGGAGGACCAATGGATAGTTCTCTCAGAGGAACAATGGGAAAAAACAATGTTGGAATTTGTTTTTTTTTTTTATTTTCATGGATGGGTAAGCTTCACAACAAGTGGAGTAGACTTGTATGGGGCTAAGTGCATCAATTATTTCATGAAAGAAATGATGTGCATGATGGAGATGGTTGTTGGGGAATTGCTGAGTAGTTGAAGAGGAAGCCAGATGGGGGGATGACGACATAGGGAAAGTGGGATGTGACAAAAGGGCATCGGTTGGAATTGAAGAGGAAGCCACATGGGGAGATGACTGGACATGGAAAGAGGGAGGTTACAAAAGGGCATCTATTAGAATTGATTGGTAAGCGAGTGGACATGGAAGGAAAAGTGGAAGAATTTGTGTGGATTCTAGGGGAGGGAGACGAACCTGGGAAGAAAGAGGCGTACGGTTTGGGATGGTTTGAGAGGGAAGGTTGGATTGACGATTGTTGTAGAGAAGACAACGACGTGCATTTATTCTATCCTTGTTGAGTGCGTAGTGGTATCATCATTGTTCCTTCTGCATACTATTTGTTGGGGTGGATTACACAATTGTTTCAAACAAGAAAAGTTGTCTCAACATCAGAGGTGTCAGTGAAGTAGGAGAAAAGGCAAGTAAAGCACACATCACAAGTTTTTTTTTTCTTCCTACTTGTTTAAAGTTGTGTTTGTTTTTGTCTTTTTGTTTTTGTTGTGTTTTGTTTTGTATTACAAAATATAGTAGCATATATATGGTGTGTGTGTGTTGCTTTTAGGGAAAGTGTATGCATTATGTAATGTGGTGAATGCGAATTGTAGGTGTAGTTTGAAGATGGGAGAAAATGCTATTTTTTTTGTTTGGTTGTTAGACTTGTTCGAAGTAAATTAATCCATCCTTGGATTTTCAGATGATTATTAGTAATTGTAAATGAAACCACATGATGCATATTTGGACTAGACTAAAGGAAGCCCATTTGTGCATGTGCCCATAATTAGAAGCATCAGGTGTGTATTGTTTTTCATATATAGCATATCATATTCATATGTGCATTGGAATAATGTGTGTGTGTTGCAAAGTAGCTTACAAGATGAACAAGGACCATGAAAAGAAAGTGAGAAAATGGCCATGTATATAGAAGAGACATTACAAATGAGAAAATGGGCATGTATGCACGCGAGAAAAAAAAAAGTGGCTGCCCATTTTTTCATGATAACTAATACACTTGAGAGAGGGCGCATATAGTAATGAGAAAGAAGTACAAAAGGCTGAAGGATTATTTAAGATGAGGTCTAGAAAAAGAAAAAGTTTGAATTGCAGACAAGAGGGTTCAACAAGATTCAAAAGGGAAAGTGGGGATTAATGAGAGTGAAGGGAAGGAAAGGAGTTCTCAATCGAGAAAGGGAGGGGCATAATAGGGAAAGTGTTTACAAGGTGAAGGATAGGCATCAATGGAGAAGCGGGCGAGGGAGCATGGAAAGAAAAGAGTTAAAGGGAAAGGGTGTATAGAGAAAAAAATGGGGAATAGCGAGGGAGAGGGGAGAAAGGTATGTTTATAGGCGATAGGGAAAAAAATTCAAGGGGGAGGAGTGGGTTGAAGGTCTTGTAGGAGGAGAGAAGATGCAAAGGTGTAAGGGATTTCTTCAGAGTGCATGAGGGTTGGGCGAAGTCATTAAATGCAATTGAAAGTGCCAATTTTTATATCTAGCATGAAGAGGAATCAACGTTATGTGACCCCATTGGATATGTCTTTGACAACTGCTATATTGCTTAAAAAGAGGCAGAGATCCTTTGCAGATATGCCCAAAAGCCCATGGGAGGCATCATTGAAAGAAACCACATTTTTGAGTTGGCTAGTGTAGTCATGTAATTCAAGCTGAAGCACATAGTGATAGTCACATTCGAGGAAGGGACCTTCAGATTTTGAACAATGCCATATCTTCTCAGGTTGTTGCACAACTTGTTTCATGCATTTTAGCCCATCAATGGTAAGTGGGAATGTGAGGAAGTAGAAGTCATCCAAGTCATTTGTTGTAATAGTAGCACAAAGGGAAACCAATGTAGACATTTCGACGAGGGGAATTGTAAGAATGGAAAAATTGTTTTTGTTTGCATGGGCTTGTTGGCTATGCCGGTGTATTTTCGGCTAAGTGATGATGAGGAAGATTTGATGCCTTCTTCTTGAAACCATTTCTTGAGTTGGTGTGTTTCAGAGATATCCAGATCTATAAGAAGGAAAATCATAGGGATAATTTGATAGTTCACCCATTAAAGTCGACAAGCTGACCCCCTTTCATTGCAAGGATTGGGACAGTACATTCCATGCAGAGTTCGAAGAGTGCGCATCCTTCGTTGTGGTAGTGTTCTCCCCATAAGGTGACAGCAATGATGCTACAAGAGTTGTCACATAAGGAAATAGTTTGTATGGGAGTTTCAAAACCATCACTTCAGTGAAAAATCAAGGAAGGAGAGGTCGAGCTAATGACATGGATAACATCAACAAATGAGTCGAGAGACACAAGTTTGAGTGAACTTATTAGCAAAAAATGGAAGGTATGGGAAGGTATTGTTTAATCGCCATCTAAAATGTGAGATACATTTGATGTGGAGAAGAGGAGGATTTTGAAAGGGCATTTAATATGGTTATACATAGGGTTTGGGACCTTTATGGAGCCATTTGAAACTATGTATATTTGTCCAAGTTCGATGAGAGCATGGAGTGAGTCCACCAAGTTATTGAATGCAGATACATGAATTTCATCGTTGTCACGATTAATGAGGTAAAACCCAAAGGATTTCCCAGAGCCACGTGTATTGGTGTATGACCGAAGGGGTGCTTTTGCAAGAACTATACCTTGGATGGACCAAAATTTACAGCTTGGGGCAAGTGCCTTAAAAGGGAGAGTTTTTATAGATGAAGTGAGCAAATTTGTGAATTTGATAAATTTACTTTCAATGGGGGGTGTTGATGAAAGGGAAGATCCTATGGATGGGTATGAGGTTGCATGGATCATTTGTTCAATAGAGAGAATAGGAGGGGTTGGCTCGCCAATCAAAGTTTCCACATGGTGGAGTATTTCAAGTTCGAGGATAGAAAGAAACTTGAAAGAAAGAGCATATGTGAGTGTAGAGGGGAAGTAAAACATGATAACAGAAAATGCATTCTAAAGCAAATGTAAAAGGTGAGGAAATCCAGGGGGATTGGGCAGGATTCCCAGTGCACAACATACATAGTATTATGTGCATATGTGCATGAGCATTTTTGTAAGAGCATGATAGTGATCCAGGTGGATGTTGGTGGCCACTCACCTATCCCATTTGGACGCCCACAAATTTCTCTTTCAGTCTTTTCAGTTTACTAAATTTTAGCACAGTTTACTATTTTTAGCAGTTTTCGAATCCTAAACTTCCAGAGCCATTTTGAAGCCCTAAATGACATTTTTTGGGAAATCTACCACTAGAGTGTTCCTGCCTAAAATCGTATTTTTTGTTGTGGTCCTCGGAGATATCTTTCCAATGGGCTATCATGTGCGTCAAATGGAGATAATATGACCAATTCGCGACCCCGGGAAGTTGGCTGTCCAACGCACCCCAACAGGGCCCACAAACTCTTGGTGTTACATCTCCTCAGGTTAGGGTTTTGGTTGTTTATGGTCTTCCCTTCTTATTCAATAATAAAAAGGCCCTTGAGCCTCATTGTAAGAAAATTCAGAGGATGTAGCCACCACATCTCTTCTCAGAGATAAGCTACCATCACCCTAGCTGGTTTATTTCCATTTCGAGTTGTAAGCATATTTCAATATTTTCCATTAATGAAAGCAAGCATTATTTCCACTTAATATTTGTGTATATGGTTATCTCTGTATTTTGTTGCATTCTTGTTTAAATCCGAATCAGTGGTATCAGAGCGGTCTACTTTTTCTCTGTTTTTCTTTGCATGTCCCCAACGAGGTTAGGATATAAGGAGTTAGGGCTTGAACTAGTTGAACCTTTGCAAGACCAGCCTTGCAAATCCCGATGGCCTCCCATGGCGGATGAGAAGAAAGATGAGGGGGCAGGAGATCCTATCAAAATCTTGCTCGAAGAAGCGCTCAAGCGACAAAGGAACACGATTATGGATAGCTTTGCGCAGATCCTTCAGTGGCTACCCAAAGGCGATGCATCGACGTCCAATAGCTACTCTGGAAATGCCACACCATTTAAGGTACAAGTTAATTTTGAAATCCCCATCTTCGAGGGTCAAATAGACGCAAATGTTGTAGATAAATGGTTAAATCTGCTAGATGGGTATTTTTTTGTTCATGAATTTTCAAGTCAGGAAAAGATTATTTTTGCTCTTCTCAAGGCAGCCTCCCACGTCAAGGACTGGTGGGAAACCTACTGCGAGCAGAAGGATGAAAGTACAGGCTCACTATTTTCAACCGCACCCACTTGGAATGACTTCTGGGATGCCATCCAGGAGCAGTACTACCCTGTCAAAATCTATGAGGACAAATACATCAAATGGACCACACTGCGGCAGGG
>APFE030278740.1:41533-84180 GCA_000404065.3 Pinus taeda
ACCGTCGCCCTAGCTGGTTTATTTCCATTTCTGGTTGTAAGCATATTTCAGTATTTTCCATTAATGAAATGAAGCATTATTTCCACTGCATCTTTGTGTATATGGTTATCTCTGTATTTTGTTGCGTTCCTGTTTAAATCTAGATCAGATAGAGCCTATTTGCAAGTCTCTATTTTTTTCAAGTGCATCATGTGAAGAAGGAAGCAAGACCGCATGGTTGTAAACACCATCATGGTAGTGAGGGTTTGACTTCCTAGCAGGGCATATTTCTTTGAAAGCAATGACGTAGAGGATTGGTTGCATCTCAGTAGAACTAGCGAACAATAATGAAAGTGTGTTGGTAGTCAAGGTTGGTTCCATGGCAATACGACTTTGTTGTCGAAAGAAATGTGGTGCCAAAGAATATCAATTGTAAGTGTACAAAAGTGAAGAACAATTCGTGTATTTAAAAGAAAGGAAAAGGTTAAAGAGTTTATATAAAATGAGATGAAGAAACAATAGTAATTAAAGGGAAAAGTGTGGAAGATTAAAAAAACATGAGGGGGAAGAAGAACAGGAAAGAACAAGTGTGCTACAAGAAACAAATAGAGAGCTAGAATGCAAAACCCACCATGATATTGTTATTTGTTGAGTGAAGGATATTTTTGGAAGGAAGAGAGGAAGGGGTAGGAAATTTGAATGAGATACCTAGCAAACATTGAGGGCTTGTTAAAACAAAGAGGTTTGGCAGTAACAACACAAACCAGGAAGCATTGTTTTGATTATGGTTCTTGTGTGTAAAGGAAAGTGTCTTTCTAGACTTATGGCAATTAAAATTCTGCACCCTATTCAAGCGACCTTGCAACTTTTCAAATGAAATGGATCTATGGATGCAGACAAATAAAAGTAGTAATACAAAAAAGGATAGGCTAGGTTGTTTTATGTGAGAGAAAATTTCTGACTATATTAAAAATAAAAGAGCACGTGGCATTCTGGAAAAAAAGAAGTGAGAAGGGAAATAGAGGGTACAAAGAAGGGAATAAGATGTGTTTCAAGATAGCATGTAACACTAGTTAGATAGAAACCACAAATATTGTAACATAATAAGAGATAACGACCATAAAGGAAAAACTTCCACAATAGGGGAAAAGCAATGTTAAACTAATTTCCTAAGGATAGGAAAAGTGTACCTTCATACCTATCAACATGTAAAAAAGAAATGAAATAAAGAGGAAAATCCGAAGACCTGTAACTCTTAGTATGGAACAACACAAGATATCCTATCAGGTTAAAACATATTTGTGTTAGGTAAGTGGTATTTAAATATGACAAGGAAAATGACTAAAATAGTTTGGCCAAGTAATGCCTCTAATTGCAACATTTGTAAAATACCAAGTAGAAGCAAATTGTTCCTCCAAAAGAAGTGATGTTATAAAAGAACAATATGAAAAGGGGTCAATTGTATGCAAATGGGAACATAAGGATTCCTTGTCCAACAAACTGTGCTAACTATGAAGCTAACAACAAGATGTGAGGACCTTTTTAAATAGTAGAGTGATGAAGGAGGATAGATTAGCCTTTTAGAAACACATGGAAGAGGAAGACATAGTGGAAAGTGACTTGGGAGCTTTTCTTAGAGTTATGACAAATGCAATGTCCAATGTCATTAGTGTAGAAGGTTTGAACAATATGCATATGAATGTAGGGAAAAAGTGGTATCGATAAACAAATTGAAAATTTCATTAAGGAAATATTTGAAAAAACAAGTGGAGAATAATTTTTTGTTGTAATATAACATAAGAAAGAAATAAGGGGGTATGGTATGTAATGTTGGTTGTAGAAACTATCACTGAAAAGGAAAGTGTTTTTGAATATATTAGTGTTAGTTAGTTATTCTTGTCACCAGTGATCAAATATGCTTTTACGAAAAAAATTTAGGGGTCTCAAAGTCAGATTTTATCATGTCACTAGGTTTTCATAATAATTTTGGTGACTGGCTCATGTGTCTAGGTCTACTGATGCTCCTTCAAGATTTTCTTGTTCCGGTCACTACCATCACTCATTTGGATGTGCCATCTTTGGAAAGTGCCATTGTAATCTCAGTTTTAGTTTCATGGTTGTCATTCAATTCTTGTTCATCCATTAGGTCACTAGGGTTTCATTCATTCAATTCTTCATCCCATTCATAAATTGGCATGTGAAGGAGTAGTGATTAAAAAATGTTTCAAAAAGAAGTTCTATTTCAAAAATATGTTCTATTTATATTCAAATAATACCAGAGTTGCATTCAGAGGTTCACAAGTACATGATTTTAAAATAAAGAACAAGAAAAGTATATGGTGGGCCACCTCACTATAATCAAAGCATGTCACTTCTCAAAGCTATAAAAGACCACTTTTATCTGATTCCTCTCATACATCATCCATCATTTACTCACAAGTTTGGGGCCATACATTTAAAAAAAAAATCAATTTTCCCCTAGTCGATGCACTTTTACTTCTTTCATTGCACTTTTCCAAACTGCACGCTGCACTTTTCCTTCAGACTTTGCGCTTTTTGCAGTGGTGCTATGCTTTGTGGTAAAGAGTTTATAAGTGGTTGAAGAAGGTCTCCAAGCTTAGCACAAGCTTTCACAAGGGTCAAACAAGTAATTTTAAGCCTCTCACACTATCTTTCACTCAATTTGTCAAGTCTTATGGTGTGGAAACTTATCATTTTCTCCTACACTATGTTTTTCTTGAAAACTGTCTTTTTCAATTTGTAAACCCTAATAATCCCTCTCCTATCATACCCTAACCTCCTACACACCTAAATACATCCCTGAAACCATAAACCACATCATTTTCATTCCCTAAGACATATTCCCAAAACCTACCCTTACTCGTTGCACTTTTAGCAGTTTTCTCAATTCGGGATATATTTAAATTCCTTAGCCCCACACACCTTCATTTTTCCCTTAATTTCACTTCCCTAAGCTACCTTACACCCTACCTATCACATAAACTTTTATCACACCTATTCGTATTCCATAAAGCCATCATTCCATTCTTTTTTTCCTTCCCCTATTTTTCCCCTAGGGTTTTCTATCAAAGTCTACTATGGAGGAGTATAAGAAAACTTAAAACAAGGGTGGGAAAGTGTTAAGATATGAACCATAAAATACTAGGGATATGATTTCATCACCACTTTCCATCAAGTGTTTTCAGCATGCTAGTTGTTTTGAATTTTGTGAGTTGGTCCAAAAAGTGCAATATCATCGTGAATTGACCAGATTGTTTGTCACCAACCTCAAGAAAGGTCAAGTCACTATTGCAGTAGCCATAAGGATACCTAACATAGCTGAAAAATGGTTTAAGACCCAATAATTTGATGCTCAATTATATCATCCCTATATAAAGGCTCCATACAAAGATAACATTAAGAAAATCATTCCTTTTGGTCAACTCCTTGACAGGTTTGCACCTCTGATGAAGATCATCATGAAGTATTAGACTTGTGATGGGAGACTCTCTAGGCTCTACAACTATCACAATAGATTTCTTATTCATTTTACTAGGGTGAAACTGCTCAACATACCCTACTATCTGTATAGAAGACTAGACAAGATGGCATGCAAAGTGCAACATAGAAACAATGAGCTACAACTAAATAGCGTCTTTCATCACTCTCTCATCTATATTATTTTCCTTTATCATCTTAAGAAGCTAAACATTGCCTGGGAGACATTCATTGAAGCAGAGGTCTTTTTGCCTTCTTCCAACCAGCCTACTAGACCTATTTCATCATCAACACCCCCTACTCAAACAAAAATTGGCTCATCTAGTAGGAATACAGTGAAGAAGAATAAAGGTGGGGATAAAGTGATAAAAAATTATCAAAGATGGAACATGCTTGTGTTTTCTCCACATATTGTGGAAGGGGCCAAGCCTTCTACATCAGCACAACGAGTATCACCTTTTGCATCATGAGACACTTTTCAAAGATGATGAATCTTTTCATCTTGATGTTGATGAGATTAATTTGAAGGCTAATGAGGAGCCTAGGATAGTTGAGAAGCCTATGGTGGTGATCTGATAATCACCCTATGAGTGAAAGCAGTTGAAGATTTAATAAACAAAGGTATTACAAACTCATGTGCAAGTGTGTGTTCTGTGTAATTGAAACAACGGATCGATCAGATTGCCAATACACAGACATTTTACATGGAAAGACAACAAAGAAATACAGTAAGCAACACAAAGACACAAACATATTTTAATAAGGAGTTCACCCTATTCTCTAGGGCTACGTCTCCAGTCCAGCTTTAGTGGTGCCCTTGTTTTATTGTGTCTTGCAACAAAGAATTTACAATGCAGGGACTCAATATGAGTTCTCCTGATAGCAAATTTTGCTTGGCAGGGTGGTTCTTGGATTCCCCAAGCCACACAGAGTTCACAGACTCTTTTCTTCCTACCAGCTCTGTGACTTCTGGTCTACAGTGGAAAGAGCCAACTGTGATGCTCAATCCAGACAGATTCCTCTATGGTAAGGCTTGATTCTTTAAGCTGTTTGGTGCTCGACGTTGCCTGTGGTTAGCTCAGCCCTCTGTCTCTTTTGCTTGGCTTTACTACTCTCTGTGCTTAGTCTTCCTCTCAGGGTTCACTATTCACTGTCTCTCTTGGTCACCTAGACTCTTTGATCTGAATCCCTCTCTTTGATTTTTGCTCATGGCTTTAGCCATTCAACCTCCGTGTCTGTTCGTGTCCTCTCCTTCCTACGTCGATTTGCCTGTCGCTTTTGTGCTTGGAATTCCCTGTTCGATGTCGGCATAATGCTCAGGAAGTAGCCACGTGTCTCCATCAAAACATTGCCAGCCCACTTGTCGATTCGTTGCTTTCTCCACCGTGGCAGTCAATGGATTCCAAATCCTCTTAAATCGCGGCTTAATCCCTTGTCAATTTCTTTGATGTCTATCGGGTGCAATCTTAGCCATCCGATCTGGGCTCCGCCAGATGCAACGTCATTCGCACGTTGAGCGCGGTTGACTTGCTCGACCGATAATGCGTGATCGTAACAGTTTTTCTCTCTCCTCCACTACCACGTGTCAATCGTTGATTATGGTCGCTCCGCTTTCTCCAAAATGGCTTATCGTTCAAGGGCGTCCTGGGGAAACCACCGGTTTTTCGGTGTGGGTCCTGCCTTTTTCCTTTAGTACCTTTTCCTTTTTCTGCCTATGGTTCCTCCATGAGATCGAGTGCTGGAGGCTTTCCATTTCGGCCATTTTCACTAAGCACTAACGCGCATCAAAAACTAGCTCCTTTTCTCGGTCCGGGGCTCCCAGGGGCTATTTTGGCCTCTTGCGTAGTCTCCATGGGCCTCGATCAGCGTGCTTTGAACGAGGTCCTCGTTGTTCCATGCCAGCTGCCATGGCCACTAGTTCAGGGTGTTTTCAGTTGCTGTTTTGGATTCTTCAAGGATTTCTTCGACTTGTTTTGGTCAGGGTTCTATGATAGTCGTTCATGGATCTGATTCCGATCATGGCCTCCCGACTAAAAAGCTTTTGGACCACCAAAAGTTGGTTTTCTTCAAGCATAGACTAAGTGAGGAAACTGTTGTCTCAGTTGTCCAATCTCAATCCGCTTTGCACTGCTTGGCTTCAAACCTTTAAGCCCAATTCTGAGGTATTCCACCTGTCCATTGCGCGTCGTCCTCACCTTCTTGTCCAACACTGTGTCTTCCTGTAACTCATTAAGGTATTCAAGTAGTAGGTCATCAATAGAAGGTAATTGATGCTGCTCTTCAGGGTCCTCAATCATTGAAGGTTGAAACAACCTCAAACAATCTGCATTCACAATTGAGTAGATGTGCATGTAAGCTGGTAGATCAAGGCAAAAATCATTCTCACCAATCCTCTCAAGTATCTTGAAGGGTCCATACCTGATAGGTTTTAGCTTTTTACCTTCACCTTGCATCCTGTCCCTGCTGATGTACAACCAGACTTGGTCTCCAACTTGAAAACTATGCTCCATCCGATGCTTATCATGCCTAGCCTTATACTTGGCTTGGCCCTTTTCCAGCTATTCCTATACTACCTGATAAATATCCTAGATCTGTTCAATGAACCTAGTTGCCTTGTCCACATCACTGTGTCCATCAACCATGGTATCTTTACCAAAGACAAAATCCAAGGGAGACCTTGGTATGAAACCAAAGCAGGTCTCAAAAGGAGATCTCTATGTAGAAGAGTGTTTGGCTCTATTGTAAGCATGTTGCACATAACACAAATGCTCATCCCAAAGCTTAGGATGTTTGCTGCAATATCCTCTCAATAGCTGGATCACCGTCCTGTTAACTACTTCTGTCTGGCCATCTGTTTCTGGATGAAAAGCTGTGCTTTTCTTTAATTTGGTGTCCATAAGTTCCCACAGTCTTGACCAAAACTTCCCCACAAATCAGGTGTCTCGATCAGATACAATAGAAGTGGGTAGTCCAAAATGAACCCATACATGTTCAAAGAACAATTTTGTAGTTTGTTTAGCTATAATCTATTTACTACAGGGTATCAAAATACACATTTTGCTGAACCTATCCACAACAACATATAGATAGTCATGACCTTTCATAGATTTAGGCAGTCCCCCAACAAAATCCATGGAAATGCTTTCCCAAGGGTGAGAAGGAACTGGCAAGGGAGTGTACAAGCCTAGTTTCCTGTTGCTGGGCTTGCTTTTAGCACACATAGCACACCCCTTTACATATCTAAAAATTGTCTCACTCATTCTCGGCCGATAGTACAACCTTTGCAACTGTTTTACTACTCCATAATGACCTAATATCAGAGAAGTGTGTGCTTCCCTAATTATCTTTACTCTTTTAGTTTGGGGAATGCAGAGTTTCCCACAATGATATAAGAGTTGGTCCTTCACATGATAGTCCAATTCTTCCACTCTTTTTCCTTGACTCAAAGTTGCATACACATCTTTAAAGTCCATGTCTTGAGCATAGTGTTCTATGTAGCTTTCATGCCGTACAGAATTATGCTTAAGTATGGTAGATGCATTTATAATGAGTCTAGATAACATATCTGCAACTTTGTTATGTATGCCCTTTTTATATCTGATGACTAAATGAAACTGTTGTAGAAAACCCATCCATCTGTAATGTCTTGATTGTTGCAGCTTAGTTTGGGTGTGTAGATATTGAAGTGGTTGATGATCAGTGTGTATTACTGTCTCTTTGCCCATTAAGTAATGTTTCCACTTTTTCACACTCTGAACTAATGCATACAATTCTTTATCATAGGTAGGATAGTTAATCACTGCAGGATTAAAAGTCTCAGAATGATAACATATGGGTTTACCGTGTTGTGTCAACACTGCTCCAATGGCATAGTCACTGGCATCAGTTTGGATCTCAAATGGTCTTTGTAGATCTAGCAGTGCTAGTACAAGTGCTGTACTAATTTTGTCTTTCAAGGTGTCGAAGGCTTTCTGTTGTTTGACTCCCCATTGAAACACCTCGTTCAATCCTTTCAAATCATGTAAGGGAGCTGCAATTGAGGAAAAATTTGAAATGAACTTCCTCCAATATTGTGCTACTCCTAAGAAGCTTCTCACTTCTGTAGCAGACTTGGGTTTAGGCTAGTTTATGTTGACTGCCACTTTAGAGGGATCTATTTTCAATTCTCCTCCCCCTACTATATGACCCAAATAATTTAGAGAGGATTTGCCAAATTCACATTTAGAGAGTTTAACATAAAGTTTTTCTCTTTTCAAAACATCTAATGTCTACTTAACATGCTTTAAATGTTCTTCCCACATTTTACTGAAAATCAGAATGTCATCCAGATACACAATAACAAAATCATCAAGAAAAGGTCTGAGTACATCATTCATTAATCTCATGAAAGTAGCAGGGGCATTGGTCAAGCCAAAAGGAATAACCAGCCATTCATACAATCCCTGCTTTGTTTTGAAAGAAGTCTTCCATGCATCTTGCTCTGCAACTCTAACCTGATGGTATCCACTGTGCAAATATAGCTTAGTGAAATAAAAAACTTCCTTCAATTGATCTAAAAGATCTTCTATGCGAGGAAGGGGATAACGATTTTTAATTGTTATCTTATTCAGTGCTCGGTAATCAATGCACATTCTCCACGAGCCATCTTTCTTTCTCACCGAAACGATTGGTGACCCACATGGTGATGTGTTAGGCCTAATGAACCCTTTCTCGAGCAACTCCTACACCTACTTCTTGATTTCAGCATTCTCTAAAGCGGACAACCTATACATCCCAATGTTAGGCAAAGGAACATCTTGCTGCAAAATAATATCATGTACTATTCCCTTTTTGGGTGGCAGACCTTTAGGTTCTTGAAATAATATATCATACTCTAAAACAATCTTTTCTATATCAGTTTGCTGGTCAGCATTACAGCCTTCAAATATTTTGGTCTTATCAGGTGTCTTTTCCTAGACAACCATCAGTAAGAACTGTTTGCATGAATTTATCATTCTTTTCATCTATCCTGAGTTTATGAGAGTGTAATTATTCTTGATCTTGTGAGCTCTTACAAATTACTCGATTCCATCTTTGACAAGTAGATACTTGTTCTCAGCTCTATAGAAAATTGCTTTTCTATCATACAAGTAAGGACTTCTTAAAACAATTCCACATATATCCAAAGGAATTACATCTAACTCAACCTCATCTACAAATGCTGACCCAAAAGAAAACTTGAGTTTGCACTGTCTAGTCACTTGTAGTTGTGCTTTATCATTCAACCATCCTAATGGTTATGGCTTCTTATGAGGTGTAGTTGTTAATCCCAATTTATTTATAATTGCTTCAGAAATTAGATTTACTTGTGAGCCACTATCGAACAAAGTATCAATCTTTTGATTTTTGGAAATGACTTGAATATGGAAAAGCTCATGCCTTTTTCTCTCATGTTCTTCATCGATAACAGATTGAGCAAAATTACTAGTAGATGCTTCAGAATTCTTACCTTTTATACCTATGGCTGCAATGATTGTTTCATCTCCTGAGTCTGACCCCAAATATTTCTGAATAGCTGTAACAGTCTTCTTCTTCTTGCCCTTGGACTTCTTAGGCCTCAACTCTGGATGAAAAATCCAACAATGCTCACCATCATGCCCCTCCTTTTAACAGTGAGTGCACGAAGCTTTGCCTCTTTGTGCAGTGTTAGCCTTCCTTGCTTTCCACTTCTGCTTTCTTTTCTCCTTTCTCTTGCTTACAGTGGGTTGGGATGGTCCCCCAACTTCTGGATTCATTCTTTCCTCTAGCTTCTAGATGAGTAGCTTGTACAGATACCTCATCTATACTAGTGGGATTAAACATGAGGATCGTATGCCTCATGTAGCTGTGTAGACCACCAATGTACTTCAAAAGAGTTTCTGGTGAGTTTAATGAGATGCCAACATCAATGCTCTCTTTCTGAATTCTTGAGTATACCCTTGCACACTTTGCCCTTTCAACTGCCGAAGAGTTTGCCAACTCATCATGGCTTGTTGCATGTAGGCCAATGGATAGAACTGCTTTCTGATGGTAGAGACAAAGTCACTCCAGACAGAGATGGTCTTATCATGCTTCTTCACATCAGCTTTGGTTCTACCTTCCCACCAAACCAAGGCAGTGCCTCCCAGGCGTAGGCTTGCCAGCTAAATCTTACTCCTATCTGAGTCTATGTTTTGTACCCTACAATACAGATCAAGTTGTCTAATCCAATTGTCCAACTTTTCAGCATTTAGCTCTCCATCATATATAGGCAAATCAAATTTGACATCCAATTTAATCAAGGATGCCTTCTTATTATGCACAGGGCTACTAGGAGGTGTAGGAAAGCTTTCTTCTTTTCCCTTTCCTTTAGAGTGGTCATGAGAATGAGATTCATCATCTTCTTTATCTTGTTTAGAGCCTGATGAATCTTCATCCTTATGCTTTCTAAAGTGCCTATACATTTCTTCTACCATAGATTTCATAGCTAGGAAACTTTCTACGAACTAGGGGTCTGGCCCTGTAGAACTTTCTTCTAACATTGTCTTTCGAGAATAGACTCTCCCAATTTCAGGGTTAGTTTCCACCAACTATCCTTCTCCTAATTTGAGCTTTGATCTAGTGATCATCCACAGCTAAACCAACACAAGCTTGTCTAACCTTACAACCTTGAGCTCTGATACCACTTGATCTGATAATCACCCTATGAGTGACCAGATTTAATAAACAAAGGTGTTACAAACTCATGTGCTGGTGTGTGTTCTATGTAATTGAAACAATGGATCGATCAGATTGCCAATACACAGACATTTTACATGGAAAGACAATAAAGAAATATAGTAAGCAACACAAAAAAACAAACATATTTTATAAGGAGTTCACCCTATTCTCCAGGACTACATCTCCGATCCAGCTTTAGTGGTGGCCTTGTTTTATTGTGTCTTGCGACAAAGAATTTACAATGCAGGGACTCAATATGAGTTCCCCTGATAGTAGATTTTGCTTGGTAGGGTGGTTCTTGGATTCCCCAAGCCACTCAGAGGTCATAGACTCTTTTCTTCCTACCAGCTCTGTGACTTCTAGTCTACAGTGGAAAGAGCCAACTGTGATGCTCAATCTAGATAGATTCCTCTATGGGAATGCTTGATTCTTCAAGCTCTTTGGTGCTCGATGCTGCCTGTGGTCAGCTCGGCCCTCTATCTCCTCTGCTTGGCTTTACTGATCTCTGGGCTCAGTCTTCCTCTCAGGGTTCACTATTCACTATCTCTCTTGGTCGCTTGGACTCTTTGATCTAAATCCCTTTCTCTGATCTCTGCTCATGGCTTTAGCCATTCGACCTCCGTGTCTGTTTGTTTCCTCTCCTTCCTGCGTTGATTCGCCTGTCACCTGTGTGCTTGGAATTCCCTGTTCAGCGTCAGCATAATGCTCAGGAAGTAGCCACGTGTCTCCATCGGAACTTCGCCAGCTCGCTTGTCGATTCGTTGCTTTCTCCACCATGGCGATCAACGGATTCCAAATCCTCTTAAATCGCAGCTTAATCCCTTGTCAATTCTGCTTTGTCTATTGGGCACAATCTCAACCGTTCGATCTGGGCTCCGCCAGATCCAACGTCATTCACACGTCGAGCGCGGTTGACTTTCTCGAACGATAACGCATGACCGTAGTAGTTTTTCTCTCTCCTCCGCTGCCACGCGTCGATCGCTGGTTGTGATCGCTCTGCTTTCTCCAAAACTTCTTACCGTTCAAGGGCGTCTCGGGGAAACTGCCAATTTTTTGGTGTGGGTCTCGCCTTTTTCCTTCAGCACCTTTTCCTTTTTCCGCCCATAGTTCTTCGGTTCCTCCATGCGACCAAGTGCTGGAGGCTTTCCATTTTAGCCATTTTGACCTAGTGATGCGCATTAGTGCTAACGCGCATCAAAAACTAGCTCCTTTTCCCGATCTAGGGCTCCCAGGGGCTATTTTGGCCTCCTGCGCAGTCTGCATGGGCCTCGGTCAGTGCGCTTTGACCGAGGTCCTCGTCGTTCCATGCCGGCTGCCATGGCCACTGGTTCAAGGTGTTTTCGATTACTGTTTTGGATTCTTCAAGGATTCGTTCGACTTGTATTGGTCACGGTTCTATGATAGTCATTCATGGATCTGATCCGGATTAGGTGGAAAAGGAGAATCAGCTGAAAATGTTTCAGGACAAGTGAACAGAGGTAAATTCTTTGATAGCATGCCTACAATAGGAAAACATGCAGCTAAAAGTTAATAGAATGCTTCAAGAGAAGAACATTATGAAATTGCAAAAGGAGACTAAAGGTAAATTAGTGATAGAGGCAGAGGACCCAGTTGAACATCAAGAGCAAGTGGCAAGACAAAAACTAAAGACAAGAGGCCTTAAAAAGGCACTTCAGCGACAAAGAAAGCAAATCATAGTGAATGAGCTTATTAAAAGGGAAATCAATGAAGACAAGGAATATTGGCTAAGAAAATTCAATGATAATTTGGAGAAGATTCTCAAGATGGAAAACAGGGACAAGAGGCTACAAAAACACATGGCTGCCCATTATTACACAAGGAACTTGATTTTAAGAGCAAAGGTCAAACAAATGAAAGCAAGGCTCGGTAAAACCCTAATCAGTCAAAAGGAAAAGGGTAAGCTTGATTTGCTGGCTGATCCATCTATGATAGTGTAGTACATTATATTAGGACCTTATACATAAATTTTGAGAAGATTTCGTGAACATTTTTGTCATTTGCAATTTTTTGGCAAATTTGGCAGTTTTTGGCACAATCACCCTGCCAAAAGCATAGCGTGGGCCATGTTGCGCTTTTTCTGGAGAGCTCCAAATCGAAAAAAATATACATGGTTGGATATATTTTCACTCCTACATTAAATTTGGACATCTTGCAGCCCAATTCATCAATGTTTACAGGGTGAAAATGGCTAAAAGCCAGCTCTAAAACACCTTTCTGTCCTGTTTTTGGAGGCCACGCTATGCTTTTTGACTAGTATTGGGAGAAGTCACCTTTTAGGAGCTATTCATAATCATTTTAAGTGCTTCAGCACTCTATGGATAAGTAGATAGAGATATTTTTCCAATGAGCTATCATGACCTCAATTTTGAGTTCAAGAAGGCCTCCAAAAGTGGCCTGCAATCTCACGTTGCGCTTTTCGTCAGCCACACTGTATTTTTTCGAGGAGGGTAATTTTCTTCATCATTTTGACCTAGTTTGAATTTTTACCTATGGAAATGATGTAATTGAGCACATAATTATGTAATTCAGGTGTAATTATGCTATATTAAAGTCAAATTAGGTAGATACATAAAAATTTCACTTGTTTTGGGTCAAATGAAACAATTTCTCAAATTGAGGGAGAGTTTGTTAACCTCCCTAGTCATTAGGGTTTTGGTTGAGACCTTTGGAGAACATTTCCACAAGTCATCGATTCAACACCTGAGAGTGGGGAGATGTTTTTTTGGTCTATATATATCATTTTCTCAATCATAGAACATGCTGGACATCAAAGGAGAGAATTATTGTAGCTTGTACTTGGACATTTTTTGGAAATCAAAGGATACAATTTGCAGTTATTATCTAGGAATTCATGTGTAGTAAGTTTTTTATGTTGTTTTTTCTCTGTTATAGATTTATATGAAAGATATTCATCTTATATTTCCATTCATCAGTTCTTCAGTGGTTTTCCTTAAAGTTTATAAACGTAATTCTTTGCAGAAAGCTCTATTTTTATGGGAATATCATTATGTGTTAATTTCCTTCCTATTTAATGAACTCATGTGATCATGCTCATTAAGGCCCTTTTTCATCTTCCAAACACTACCCTACACCGAGAAACCCCAAATCCATCACATAAATTATTGCTACCTTGCTCCTTCATATCTTTGTTGTTGTAACCATTTGATCATTTGACCTAGCTACCTGGTTTTTCTCCCTTATCCATTAGTAAACCCTAAAAACTTTCAAACCCTATCTGAGCCTAGTATACCTAGCCTAAAATCCTTTTTCATTCTAGTCAATTCTTTGGTTGTGATTTCATAAAGAGAGCCCTCTCTGGTTTGGTAGGGCTAGCTACCAAACAAAAAGCTTGGTAGGTGGTTACCTCCGTCGATCTCCTCATCAACCTAGGACATTGTGGAGGATAAAAAAATCACTAAAATATGAGGTGAGAATGTGAAATAACAACAAATTATTAAGAATGAGTAAAGGATTTGTCTCTAGTTGCACGAGCAAGGAACCAGTTTGGCCAAGTAATGCCTCTAGTTGCAACATTGTAAAATACCATGAATCATTTGGAAAGTAGCAACAAATTATTCCTCCACAAGAAGTGAAGTTATAAAAGAACAATATGAAAGGGGCTCAATTGTATGCAAAGGGGAACAAAAGGATACATTGTCCAACAAATTGTGCTAACTGTCAAGCTAACAACAAGATGTTTTTTAAAATAATTACAATAGTAATTTTATGAAAGACAAATATCAATAATTTTCAACCCTTGACAGATATCTCGAACTCTCTACTTCCAAACCCAGAGTACATGATGCCAAATGAGGGTTTTTTAACCCTTGATATCTATCTCAAACTCTCTACTTCTATGATAAATTTCTATCCTTGCAAGAATTATGTTACCTATAATGGCTGTTGGAAATAATTTTTTGCAAGATTTTAATAAATCCTCTCTCATAGCTCTTCAAATCTTGCTTTAGATTTATAGGTAGTCTAATCAATTCTAGGTCTTCAATCCTCACTTTCACTGGGCCACTCTGATTCGTTCAATAGCTTAGAGTTAACCTTAACTCTAATTCCTCTTGTGCTATGTTTCTAGTTGTTAGGTAATAGATCAAAGTTAACCTCTAATTATATTTGTGCTCTATTACTAGCTGTAAGGTAATAGGTTAGAGTTAACCTCTAATTCCTCTTGTGCTCTATTTCTAACTATAGGGTGAAATTGGTATCATAATTATTTAATTATTTTAAGATTTAGACTTAATTATGTTTTAAAATATTACCGTGACATCGGCTTTTAATAGACTCATTATGGTTTATATGTCATGAGAGTAACTCTTTTTGCTTTGAATACAAGATATGATCTACAACATGATAGAAATGGATTTTAGATGGATATGGGGCTCAGAGAACATTATGGTATGTTTGTTCATTAGCACGAACTCTTCTAGGCATGAACACTATGAATAATCCATTTCAGAAATATTCATTTGTCAATATGGAACAAAAGTGCAGAGAATATGCACAGGTGATTCAACTTTTTTTTTTTTTTTAATGTCCATAGATCAGACACTAGTAATATGTTCATTACGGATATTGTATTTAACAATTGCGAGACATGTCATGACATGAGAAGCATGAAATTAGAGTACTCACTAAGGCTAATCTTTTTTCTATTGTGACAAAAACTTTGACTCTCTAGTCTCCACACAATATCAATGTGCCAAAAAAAATTAGTTGGAATTCTTCTGAGACGTGATTTTATCATGACTGTCGTTATTGTTGGAAATTTTGTGGGAAATTTCCATATCCAAACTGGGGAACTACGCAAATTGTATGCAAAGTTTGGAGATATTTTCCTAATACAACAAAGAGAGTTATGTTGAGAGATCCTTTCTAGAGGATTTTTCGATCATGTTTCAAAGTACGTGTCCTAGTTTTGAATCTCCAAATGTATAGTTAGGGTTGGTAAGGTTGCAGCACACATGCTCTCAATGGATGAATATTCTTAAAGCATTTGGATGAAAAGTTATGCGACTTTGTCACACATGGATTGAGTGGAAGAGTTTTTGATTGAACTGGATATTGATGATAGTATAGATCCATATTTTGAATATAGAAAACACTATAGAAAACATTCATATAAAGGGTCAAGTCCTTGACAAAACAAAATCTGATTTGAAAACATTGGGGAAGAAAATGATAGAAGTGGAGGTTAAGACAAAATGAAAGTATAGAGTTTCTTATGATCACCTAATTAGTTTATACAGTAGGCTAGGTAATAAAGATCAAGTATAGAGAATTTGTCAATCTTATGAATTGGCATTTCCTATGTCAACAAACAGAAGCGATATATATGCTTGGTTTCTTCATTTGTAAGGGTGGGGATCTTGAGGCTACTGAGAATTTTGTTAAGAAATTTTTATCTTTGAAATAGTTTGATGATATCAGAGTATCCAATCCACCGTCGACAAAGGAAGGAAGATTGGAGCCCAATGCCTCATTTAGGATTAATTCCATTTTGTGGAACGCAAGGAAAATGATATCTACAAGACTATCTCTGCCCCCTTCCAAAGCACATCTAATATGCTCGAAATATTTAGTCATTGAGGGTTTTCTCCTAACTATGTTCGCTTTTAGTCACAGAGGGTTTTGTTCTAACTATGTTCACTGGGCACATGAACATCCCACACTTGGTAGATGAGCAATTTTCATTTCGCTCTTCCTTATATAAAAGCAATGCATATATGCTTCTTTTTCGTTCCTTTATCTTTCTGTTATGATCTTTCCAACTTATTTAGAAGCCTTGCACAATAGTGGAGAAATTTGTCTTCAAAGTCCTTCAAGGATTCTTTAGGTATTACATAAGAAATTGGAGCATGACACTTCCCTCTGTAGTATTTTTTTCTTACTTCCTATGATATCTACAAGAAGATCTCTGCCCTCTTCCAAAACACATCTAATATGCTCGACAGATTTAGTTGCTGAGGGATTTGTCTTAACTATGTTTGTTTTTAGTCATTGAGGGTTCTGTTATAGTTATGTTCACTGGGCACATGAACATCCCACACTGTGTTCATAATTTTTTTTCATTTTGTTGTTCCTTATATAAAAGGAATGCATATATGCTTCTTTTTAGTTCCTTTATCCTTCTTTTATGATATTTCCAACTTGTTTAGAAGCCTTGCATAATTGTGGAGAAATATTTCTTCAAAGGCCTTCAAGGATTCAATAGATATTACATAGAAAATTGGAGCATGACACTTCCCTATGTAGTACTTGTTTTGGAACATGACACTTCCCTATGTAGTATTTCTTTTGAATTCCTCTATTTCTTCCAATTTTTCTAGCATGTTTTATAGTACATATCGGAATCTCTTTCTAGCTCCTAGCCTTTCAACAGCTATGACTTGCCAGTCTAACATTAGAATGCACACAATAATTTTTCTAACATGTTTTATAGTACATATGGGAATGTCTTTCTAGTCCCCGTCCTTTCAATAGTTGTGAATTTCCCGACTAACATTGGAATGGACATAATAATTGCATAGAATTTTATGATTATGTCATTGCAAGCATGAAAACTCTTCACTATTTTGATCATTTTCTAAGGTTCCATGGTAATAATGAGAACTACAATGGAAAACATCTTGTCAATGTGGCATTGTATATAGTTTTATTTTCCTCCATATCATTTGATATAATATTTGTTTTAGGAAAATACCTAGCTTATTTCATCCATCTTTGTGTGCAAGGCAAAAATATATTAAAAGAATGAGCTTCTCATTTGAAATGAAATGAAAATCGGAGCTAGTACCTCTTCCAACTTATTAAGTGAATGGTTCGTTTAAAACCCATTCTAATTTGAAATGGAAATCAAAGCTTGCACCTCTTCCAACTTATTATGTAAATGGTTTGTTTAGAACCCATAGATGAGTAAAAGCATGGATTGATAACTAATATGTATTTTAGATTGTGAAGATGAAAGCAATGTAACTAATATTGTAACTATTATTGTAGAATAGGGTGATGAGAAAAGAAATGAAAGGAACGAGCTTCTGATTTACAATAACACTTGGTGTTGGTACATCTTCCAAGAGGCTACTATTATGTGGATGGTTTGATGAGAATCTTCCAATAGCTAGCGCACCTCCTCACAGAGAGGGTAGAGAGAGTTGGAGTTGGCCTCGTCGAAGAGAGGTTAGAAAGAGTTGGAGTTGGCTTCTTCCTGCTGAAAGAGATGGTATTATGTGAATGTTTTGTTTAAAATTTTCCAACTTAAATAGGCTATTAAGTGAATGGTTAGTTTAGAATCAAGTTAATGGTTGATGGCATCATAGATAGGCACAAGGTAAAGCTGGAGACAAAGGTATATTCTCAAGTTGCAGGTGTTCATTATTTAGATTTTTACTTGGATTATTAACACATTGCAATAGTGAATAGTAAAGACAACACAAAATCAAATATAGAGCCAAAACAAGTGTTTTTGAGCATTAGCTTTTTCAAATCGAGTGTTTCTAAGAATGATCTAAGCTAGAGCCAAAAAAAAGTGTTTTTGAGGATTTGCTTTTGCAAATCAAATTCTTCTGAAAATTAGTTTTTGCATAAATTACAGACATGGAGATTGATATGAAGGTGGTCATTCAAAGAATTCAAGTGTACGAATTTGAAGGTAAAATGGAGCCAAAAAAATAAAAAAGACTTTTAGACTTCAGTTTTGTAATCCAAAATATCTGGTAGTAAATGTTCTTACAATCTAAAGAATATGGTAGTAAATGTTCTTGCAAAAGTTTTGAATGTCATTAACTGATATAAAACACACTCCATTGATACAAAACCTACTGTACACTATCGCTTCATGTTTCTCTAATAGGCATTTACTAATGCAACATGTTTCAATCATTCATGGAATATTATTAAACAAGCATTTCATTTAACATTATTACACAAAAATTTCATGGAATTGGAAAGCCATTAGTGCTATAATCTGGAATTTTGGGTGTTGTAGGAAACTAGAAGAGAACAAACTTCGTTGCCTCAGATATTTCAAAATCATAAAAATAACTAGAAAATCAAATGGAGATCTTAAGGATTCAATCCATTTAGTCATTTAGATCTTATATGTCAAAAAATTGTCCACTATATCTACTAAAAATCTATGCATATGTTGAGGGGCTTAAAACACCATCGAAAACAACAAATGCCATTTCTAAATTTTACAAGATGTATCCAAGTGAGTCATGACAAGTGAAAAAGACACAACATTGACATCATTCTAGAAACCTAGTCACCATAAATGGAAATTCTAGTAAACTTTGATGTGCATATAGAATTACTCCTCTACTTAATCAAAATAGATCTTAAAAATTCAACAGACATGAATACTCTCTACTCAAGATTTCTTTGAATAGTCTAAATAGATAAATATGTTTAGAGAAACGATCTATGTTTGAGATTTCTCTTAATAGTCTAAATAGATAAAGTTGTATAGACACATGCAAGCACACAGAGTGGGATGACTGTTAAAAGAAGAACAATTAGTACATACTGTCAAGAAATAAAAATGGGATTAGAGCCTCCAATGTTCTAGAACACTTTGCTGCATTATTGAGTATAATAATCCTAAGGCATATTGAGGTCTATACCAATAAATAAGCCATGAATATGTTATCTAGATCCAACCCACAAATAGAATTTGTGATAGTAAGGCTTGAGAAAAACCCCTGAGTCTGACCATAGCACTAGCAAACCCATTTTCGACTAACAAGAGCACTAGAGCACCTTCAACTATCCAATTCATTTTGTCCCAAGAGGGCAATCACAATAGGACTCCATATCCATTGCACTAAATAATTCCTCCTAATGCCATTGACATTGTAATTATCCCCAAATTTGTCTATGGATTTCATGTTTGTTGTTGCATAGACAACTAATACATGAATCAAATGACATGGAGGACAATAAAACTATATACGATGCTACACTTGCAAGATGTTTGCCATTATAGTTCTCAATATTACCATGGAACCTTAGAAAATGATCAAATTAGTTAAGAGTTGTCATGTTTGCAACTACATAATCAGAAAATGCTATGCAATTATTGTGTCCATTCCAATGTTAGACTAGCATGTCACGTTTGTTGAAAGGCTAGGAACCAGAAAGACATTTCGATATGTACAATAAAACATGCTAGAAAAATTGAAGGAAACAGAGGAAGTCAAAACAAAGACTACAGACAGAAGTGTTATGTTCCAATTTCCTATGTAATGTCTATTGAATCCTTGAAGGCCTTTGAAGACAGATTTCTCGATGATTGTGCAAGGTTTCTAAGCAAGTTGGAAAGATCATAACAAAAGGATAAAGGAACTAGAAAGAAGCATATATGCATTCCTTTTATATAAGGAAGAGTGAAATGAAAATTGTTTATGTGACACATATTAGACTTAAGTGGTTGTAAATGAAGTCAAGCAATTACTTCCAAGTGTTTTCATATATACGTGTTAGCTGTCTATGCAACAACAATCATGACATCAAGTACCATGACACAATATGAATTTTAGTTTGAGTGTTGTCATCAACGTGGGATGCATGCAAATCACCACTGAAACACACAATCAATGACCTTTTACACTCTCTTAGCTTTTCAATCCTTTGCTACACAGAAACATTTCTGTTGAAGGTAAAAGATGAGGGGATACTAACTACAAATGAATTTCATCGATTATGGATGAAAATAATCACAATAGTGATGGACAATAGAGTGTATTTACATGGATGGAAGAGTAGTGGAAGTCTCTGCTCATAGTTTGCGTTCTTATATCAAACAAGGGTATTTGCAAAAAGAAGTAGTCTTCCTTCAGCATATTATGAAGAATGGAGGCAAACCAAATGCCATTACCTAGGAAAGCCTTATCGAGGCCTATATACATAGTGAACAAGTTCACAAGGCTATGGAGGCAATTCCATGATCTTTGTCAGTTGGACAAAATGATTAGAAACCAAGTGATGTTAAAAGTGCACAGGAATTTTTTAAGACTCTGAGGGGGGTTAAATTTGTGAGGACAAAAGCTTACAATTGTTTGCTTTGCACATATCTTCGCGTTGATAAAGTTCCTTCTAGAATAGGAGAACTTATGATGGAAGATAATGCTAGTCCTAATGAAGAAAAATACATCCTTCTCAAATAAATGGATGAATCCTAGAAGAGGAGGCATTGGCTTATTCTAAAATAGAAATTGAACTTTCAAGGTTTAGGCGTAAAGGAATTGTGGAATTGCTATTGGATGGTGTGTATGTTACCAAGGAATTATCATTACAGAGATCAAGAGTTCTCTTGGAGTAGACGAAGATGGCTAGACTGAGTGGTGTTGTAGGTTTAGGTAGATGCATGGATTGTCTGTCATATGCCATCTTACTTTTGAGAGATGTGCTAGATGAAGATTATACTCCTAATGACAAAAAAAAAATTCCTGGATCATGTGCATCACCAACTTGTTGTTACATATCCACCAACTTGTTGTTACATATCCATCACCAACTTGTTGTTACATATTGTGTCCATGCAATCTGTATCCAGGAAGAAAATGCAAATTCAGAGGGATTTACACATCTGGAGTCAAAGCTTCAGGAATTGGTTCTCGACATTTTTAACTCTTGGAAGAAGATGGGCTCTGAAGAATGTTGTGCTCTTCTTCGGAGAGAAAACATGCTTAGCCATGCTCTTTATTGTGTGTCATTTTCTGATTTTAATCCAGTACGGTTAATCGAAACAGAGCAACATAAAGGTGAATCGAACAAGAGAAACAAAAAGGTGAATCAAAGTAGAGCAACATAAAGATCTGCATTGAAAGAGACAAAAGGTACCTCTTGTTTTCGGAAAGCAAGAAATCAAGTATTTCGGTGGATGTTGTGAAATTGAACTCGAACATTATAGGTCGTCTTCTTATTAACTGGCCGGATCATAAACTATTTGCAAGCTGCATTGGATTACATTATCAGAGTTTCTTTCTCTCCATGTTGGGATGGCGTGTGAAAAGATTTTTCTTGGACCTTCTTTGCCTCCATGTTGGCGTGATAGCTCCATGCTGGTGTGATAGAGATGCATGTATTCTGCAGGAAAATTACATAAATGTCTGTAAGAACCCTTCATGCTGGGATGGCGTGCGATTTATAGCGAACTGCAAGTCTCGGCTTCAAATTTCACCAATATTTCCTGAAATTTCGTACTTGTGCCCCAAACTTCTGCCAAGTAGCATTCATTTTTGGGAATGCTCATCAAGATACAAGGTGAAGGTAACATTAATTTCAGGGGATGGTCGTCGATACAAAGCTTTAGCGAATTCTCATCAAGGTTCCAAGCTGCAGGGGTCCATTCGAACATATTTACTCTGGTCGACCTACGAACAGAAACCACACCTTGCCATTCTGCAGGTGAAATAAATGGTGCAGAAATTTAGTTTGACAGTTTGACAGATGGCAAGATGAAGGGCAAACACATGTGACGATTGTATTGGCTAGAAGGGTGAAATCTAATCATCCTGATTGGCTGGGTGAACAGTGGTTGCCCACCCAAAGCTAGCAAAGAAAATTCCTATCGAACTACTCGGCAAGGATAATAATATTGTACTCTAATGAGGCCACAATCTTACCAGGAAAATAGTAAAAATCTAGCAGGAATTTTGGGAAATCTGGGTTACAGGTTAAGCTTTAGGATTTTAAGTGCCCAAAAATTTTGATGATGTTGAATCCGTTTCTACCATAAAAAATTATTTAAACACTCATATAGTTCAATTTTTTGGGGAAAAAAACAGCATTCTCAAGAAAAATGGCTTCCTAGACAAAATTATGACCTCGATACACAACATCTATCATAATCAAAAATGAAATTTCAAAATAAACTTGGTGGTTAAATTGACACTTCTGTTCCCAACTTATCTTTACGGTTTAAAAAAAATAAAAAATAAAATAGTTTTGAGATTTTTTTAACTATATTGTAGCTACTGACCTAATAACAAAGATGGCCCTCAAATTCCATCCATCATAATATTGTAATGGACGAAATCGTACGTTAAGTAAACTGAAACGTTCGATTCCAACAACAAAGCCAACGAATACTTCCACGCGACACGGCTCCTGCATACGGAAGGCACGATCTCAATCCAAGCCGACAACCTGAATCAAAGAATATTCCCGAACATCCATCGTCATATCTCTGTTACTAACCGTGATTCAAGGGAAAGCGAAATGGCGTTGAAATACTGTAAGACAAATTTTCAAGTACCAAAACAGTAATAGATTCCACAGAATTTCATGTGGGCGCCGCTGGTCGTCCTGAGAGGGATCGGACGACACGTAAACTAAATTCCAAATTCCAGTCTGACAATGATGAGATGCATGGCTGTTGATTTTAGTCAATGCATTACACCCTGCCCTCACTGATACGCCTGTCAGCACATATGAACCCTTCTTTATCTGACTGTAACTGCGCATGGCTTCCTATGGCGTGCAGTATATCCGTTATATAAAGGAAGTTGTCTACTGGAGTAAATAGGCCTGGCCTGGCCCGGACACGGAATCCGGATATTTTTTTCCGGTAGGTATAACATTTGAAATATATTTAAGTGGCTATGCTTTGGTAGCTCAAGTGGTGATGGCCGTGGAATGAAGTCTCATCAAACCGGAGATTCTTGGGTTCGAATCTTGTATTACCCTCCCCGTTGTGGGGTGAATAATCAACATTTAAAATCGAGAACAAGAGAGTCCTGCCAAGCGTAACAAAAAGTAATATTTTACAAATTATTTTTCTAATTGATTGCAATTACAGTCTAAGTAGTTTCATTGATGAAGTATTATGTAAATAGATTCAAGATTCAAATCCCCATAAATCAAATTAACTAAAAAAAATTACAATTACACAATTATTTTTAATAATTTATTATCTGCCTTATACAATGAAAAGCAGAGTAGTTGAATGAGACTGCCTTCTTCTTAGAAAATAGTAGAAATTTTGGCAAGATTTTGATGAAAGTTAGCAAATTTTTAAAAAACTTTAGGTTATAGTGAGTGCCCAAATATTTTTGATGGGGTTAAATCTATTTCTATTAAACTAAAATTTTTCTCTCCTAAAAGACAAATTTTCTGAATTGTACATCTTTTTTCCCTATATAACCTGAAATATATTATTATTATAGTTCACTAATACACTTTTCCAATAAAATGTATGAGTATTATAATTATGAAGAAAATGTTTTCAAAATAATATTTTAAATATACGATAAAATGATATTTTTATATAAATAATATAAAACTAATATATAATTAATTGAAACAAAATAAATTCATTTTAGGTTTAACATTTTCTAAATCAGAAAAACTAAACACCCGATTAAAATATAATAATAATATTAGAATTTATATATTAATTAATGAAACATAAATATTAAATTATTTTTCTTATAAGTGTTAACTTAGTCGATATAAATTTGTTAGTGTATATCAATTATAATATAATTATATCTAAATCTATAATATATATAAATTATGTTAATATATAATTGAAACAAACTAAATTTATTCGAAGCTCAACCTTTTCTATATCAAAATAACTAGCAAACATGATCCTTAAGTTATGCATGATGCTTATTCCCTGCATAAATATTGCTCGGTAATTTATTTGCTCAACATTTTTTTTCCAATGCCAAATAGCGTTGGCAAAAACGTGTTTCCATTGTCAATTGTGTGAGTACCATAGCTGATTTGCGTCGAGGATTATCGCTGTCTTTGGGTGTTATATTGTTGACTCATTCTGTATAGTCAACATTCTATTTTCTTTAAAAAAAAATTGAAAGTTAATGTTTGTACATTTTCAAAAAAAATAAAAATTACTTAATATTTGTACATTTTCGGAAAAAAATTGAAACTTAGTATTTGTACATTTTCGAAACAATGGATAGGGAACGCAATTCCATTGTCATATATATGGTTGTGATTTAATTGAAAACGATTTGAAAAGGATGGGTAGGATGTCTCATAAATGAAAAATTAGGATAACATTATATTATTATTGAAAATTTTAAAATATATAAGTTTATTTATTTTTAATTAGGTTGTTTTTTATTTTTATATTTATGTTTTTTTGTGAGGTCAGGTTGGGTAAACATTGTTTAGTCTATTCAATCCCCGCACTATATTTTCATTGTCTTTGTCAAGTAAAAAAATGATAGGTGGAAAAAGTTTGTACGATTTCCATTCGTTGGTACATGGTTCCAGTCTTATTTACTTTGCTGGAGGAAGGGAAAATGTTGAAAATGATCTAAAAAACACCCCTTCCCTTACCCTTACATTGTCGTAGCCCCTTCTTGACCCTTAATCCCGCCACCATCGTTGCTCTACTCTCTCATCGCTAGCCCTCCACTCGACAAGGAACGCTTGATGGCCCTCCTAACCGCCCATTCCTCGAGTGAAAACAACCATAATTTTCCACCTCCAAATATGGAACTCCCGCCCCCGGGGGCCCTTGCGTCCGCCATCCCCACCGCTCCGTCAGTGAGCCTAGCACCTCCCATGGTGTTATGGCCCTAGGTTGGCACCAAGGCCAATGGTTAGCCATGACAGGTCATGCTCACTTGGAGAGTTAAAAACTGAAGTTGGACCAAGTTGGGCAAATTGCACGATGGGTGCCCTCACATGAAGGCAAGGCTCCCACCTATGCGATGAGGGAAACTTGGTGGCAACTTGGCAAATAGCGTGGGTTGGAGAGCGAGTCGAGAGGCACGGTCATTCTATAGTGGATGGAAACCACACAACTTCGGCAAGGAGTGTGCATCGTAAACATATAGCGACCAACTCGTGCACCTGTGTTCACTAGCGCGCCCACACTAAGGGGCACCCCAGTGCCAAGCATAGTGGGGAGGCAGATGCAAAGCAACGACAAGGCTGCGAGCGAGGTGCGACAAGTGGATGAGCAGGTAACGACATGAAGTACACAACAAGGGCGATCAAGTTCGGGTAATACATACGATGAGTGAAGCACCCAGGCAACGACGCGTGCGCCTAGCAGGGGCCCCGCCTGCTCATAGGCAGGCCAGCCTAGGGGTGCAGCCACCCATGAAGGAGCATTCAACAAAAATTGAAGGGTTGAATCAAACCAATGAAGGGGCAAAAAATGCATAAAATTAAAATTCAAGAATGCCTATATATTGGACATAGGGAGCTCGATCAAAGAAAAGGAAGTTCGACGAGGTACATTAGAAAACAAGTTGGTCTGCAATATTGAAGAAAACTAGAAGTTTGCACAAAGGGTAGAAGGACGCAACAAGAGAGTGAACACAAGGTGGGGCTTGCCCTCCGAGCCATCACGATTGGACATAATTGTTGGCCTTTGTTCTGGGCAGAATTGTTGGTCTTTGTTTTGTGCATAGTTCGAGTAAAAGTAACTTTGAAAAGTGAAATTGTGCCAGTGCCGCACAACTCCCATGACCAAAGTCACCACAAGTATGAGGCTTTGACAAATGGTATCAAAGCATACCATGCAAAGGTGGGCACTTGATGTATTAAAGTTTGATAGGGGAAAGATACTGAAGTTAGGGTAGAGCTGAGCATATTAGAGTTTGGTTTATCAGGGGTTGAGTCAAGATGAAAGAAGTGTGAAAACAGGTTACATAACTTGTTGAGCATAGTCACGTTGAAGATAGTCAAAGGGGCTCTTCAATTAACTATGGTGATGGCAGAATTGCGAGATGATCAACAAGGACTTGAATGAAGATTGGTAAAGTTGCAAGAAGATTTTTTTGCGATGGATAAGACCCTTCGTACATTGGCTAGAGAAGGGATATCCAATATGAATAGAAGTGAGATCCTATGACTTGTGGAAAAAGTGGATTGTTTATATGAGGGAATAATAGAGTTGAAAAAAGAACAGGATGTGCTATGTAAGAAGGTAGCCAAGGGTTAAGAGGAAGAAACCCTTGGGTGTACTTTTGAAGAAGAGGATTTAATCAAACAATTGTTATTAACCAAGTTGACGAACAAGTTGGGATGCATGAAGAAGTAAGTGTTGCAAATGTGTCGATGAAAGAGGAGGAACTTGGTGTGATGAAGTTTGCTCTGGTTGAATCAGAATCGTGCATGATGCAACCATTGAAGGAAGGAGGCACTCACTTGGAGGGACCCCATGAATATGTAAGTATTTGTTTAACTTATGTTTCTTTGAAATCTTTAAATGATGGATCATATGAAAAGGTTGATAAAGGAAGCATGTGTTTGTCGATGCATTGGGAAACCTTTCCTTGGAAGGTTGGGATGAGAGCTTATTTGTTTGGGCAACAAGGAATTTTTTTTGTTGTAGGACTTCTTTTGGGCAGTATGCAACCTTAGATAAAAAGGTGCAAATGAGACAAGATGGAACACGATAAACTATCCAATGAGTGAATCATGCTTAGCTGAGTCGAGATTTCGCTAAGTGCCCGACATGACTCATGACATAACAAAGTAAGTGCACACTGAAGTGAAGAGGATTCAATACATGACATATGCTCGGGTGGAATTCTTCATTATAGCTCTGTGGGAACCAAGAGGTAGTGTTGGTGAACCTTAGTGGGGGAGGAAACAACGATGGAAGGGACCTACGATGTGGTATGAGGGTAGGGCAACTGAGGGCACCAACCCGACCAAAGAAAAGGATGTGATGACTGAAGTTACATTGGGTTTGCTTAAGTGGATGAGTCAAGAAACCAAAGTCGTGGGCATAAAATTGAAGAGAAGGGTGTATGGCAAACTTCGTGTAAGAGCATCAAACAAGGTTTCTTGTATAGATGTCACATATGGGCATCAAGTATATGTTCCAAGTGAGGATGTTGTGCAGGATGAACTTTTCGACACAATATGGAGACATTTGCAAATGGATCGATGGGGATGTCGGGAACTTTTGAACAAGAAGGCCATAGTCATTTTTGAGATAAGATATGGGCATCCTATAAAAGCATTCATGTGATGAAGAAGGTAGAGGCAACTTGTGGTGGAAATTTTGACTGCGATAAGTGTCCTTAGCTGAAGTGTGGGATGAGGATGGTTCATAGGAGCTCATGACAACTTGAAGGAAGTTGTTGCTAATGAAGAATTCATGCAATGGTGGTCTTGGAGTATCTGGTTTATTGAGGAGTTAAGGTCAAAACCTTTGGGCATGTTATGGGACATGTCTCTGAGGAGAAACTAAATAGATTCAATGGAGGCAAGACACCTTCAAGTTAGATGGTGGTTGTAGCAATGAGGTGTGTTGGTGGGAGCACTTAGGCATGTGCTAAGTATGTTGAGACTCAACCATTTTGATATACATGAGGTTTGTTGGTTTATGACCATGGGAAGCACATGGACAAGATGATGTGGGTTGATGCGTAGAGATTGGAAGAAGTTCTTGATCAAAGTTGTAGATGTCGGAGAATGCTGGAGAAACGATCGATGAATTAATAAGGAGGCACACTCTCATGGTTTGGACGCGAGGGTTGAACTTATTACCTAACTAGTTCGAGTCACTAGGGAGCTCAATGTGCTGAGATATGTTGGAATTGAGTTGGAGTATTGTAGTAGCAGTTCACTTGAGGATGAGATGTGGTGGATTGACACGATACGTGTTGCAACCAAGGAATGCAACTAAGTTGTAGGGAGAAGCCTACTGTGAGTTTTGGAAATGTGAAGTATTGTGACAATTTATGACTGATGACTACGAGATTAAGGAGTCTTATCCACATGGATTCAAAAGCCTTGATGGGGTTCCTTATGATGGAGGTAAGGAGTTCATGCAACATGATCAATTGATGTTGGAGCTACTGGCACTTTGCGATAGTTGGTCTTGGCAATGGAGGTTGTTGAGATGGTGTTGTCTAAGGTCAAGTGGTGCGCATGATGAGTTGTGCTCACTTGGAGAGTCACAAAACTGAAGTTGGACTGAGTTGGAAAAATGACATGATGGGCCTGCCTACAGAAAGGCAGGGCACCCACCTATGCAACGAGGGTGACTTAGTAAAGAGCGAGCATTGGAGGGTGAGTTGAGAGGCATGGTCATTCTATAGCGGAGGGTGCCCACACAACTCGGGCAAGGATGGCGCATCGCAAACTTATAGGAAGCGACTCATGGATTTGTTCCCATGGATGCTTCCACACCAAGGGGTACCTAGGCGCCAAGCATAGTGGGTAGGAAAATGCGATACAATGGCAAGGAAATGAGCGAGGTACGATAGGTGGATGAGCAGAAAACAACACGAATTACATCACAAGTGAATGACCAAGTTCAAGTAATTTGTGTGATCAATGAAGCACCAAGGAAGGGGTACGCCCTCCTAGCAGGGGCACCTATCTACCAATAGGCAGGTCAGCCAAAGGGCGCGCCCACCCATGAAGGGTCGTTGAACAAAAATTAAAAGGTCCGCTCAAACAAATGAAGAGGCATTATCCACATATCATGAAAAGGAAAGAACACTTATATGGTGGAGAGAGGGAGCTTGATCAAAGAAAAGGAAGTTCGACCAAGTACATCACAAAACAATTTAGTCTTCAATATCACATAAAATTAGAAGTTCACACAAAGCAAAAAAGGATGCAGCAAGAGGGCGCAGGAAAGGTGTGGCTTGCCTTGCGAGCCAACATGTTTGGGTATAGTTGTTGTCTTTGTTCTAGGATAACGTTTTCGGGTTACTGGGTAGGTTGATGTGTAGACAGACTTGGGTAAAAGGTAGGTAGGGATGCACGACTTGACATATTTGGGTGGACGATTTGGGGAGTTTCCCCCTCCCATCATAAAGTTGTGTTCATTGTCAAGGTTTGTGATGTCATATTGTTGTTTTGTTTTCATGTTTATGTTAGAATGGATGTTATTGCATAATTAAATAATTGAATGAAGTAATTTTGATTGCATAAATAAAGAAGTGAAAACTTAACGAAAAATAGACTAAGTGTTGGAAGTAGGCATAGTTCGGGTATAAGTAACTTTGAAAGGTGAAATTGTGTTGGTGTCGCACAATGCCCACAATGGACTAAATTGCCATAAGTGTGGGGTCATGACACACAAGGTTTCCAAGCCGTAAATTCACCAAAGGGAGGCATCTGCACAATGAAAACATGGTTTATGACATCAATTTATGACTCTTAGGGGGGACACAACCACAACTTGAGGTTTTCTTATCACGAATTATAGCTCTTAGCTAGTTCTTTAATTCAGTTTTTTTTTTCTTTTTTTTCTGAAAGAATGATGCAGATGTAATTCCTCCAAACACTTCCAACAATTTAATTGCTAGGTCTTTATGCCCACTAGGCATTGAATTTGGTTCATTAACATGGGACGCTCGTCTCAACTAGTTAGCCACACCAGGTCATACTTTTAATTGTAATTACCTGTTTTATGGTCATATCCGTTTGAGTTATTTGTGTAAACTATCTTTCGCCCAAAGGTTCATCACTTCCACTACTTGTTGTTTGAATTCATTATGGAAATTGCCTTTGTCTCAATATTTTATCACTTCTGCTACTTGTGCTTTCTAGTATTCAACTTTTAGCGTGATGACTTAATGTGAATCTCCACATTCACAGTGAGATGACAGATTGTCAATAAGAATGAAATGGTGCTTGCGAATTATCATCTCCAAAGAAAATTAATAGTGGATACTATTTTTTCAGCAAAATTTCTAGCCTTTAAGTAGTTCTTAAGTTACAAGGCAAATCAAAACATTGTTGATATTGGATTCCATTACTAATGAAATGAGTTGTAAAATTTATTCTCGACAATAACTTGGAAAGGTTCTGAAAAATGAAAATTGGGAAAGATAAAATAAAATAGCCAGAAATGCATAAATTTCATAGCTTTTCAACTAAATCAGCAAATGAACGAGAGTAAAAATTCACAATTATTATCAGATATTTTTTAAAAACTAGAATTTGCAGAGAATCGGTAAATTTACAACATTTCTCTGAAGACTTGAACACATATAGCTGGAAATGAACTGTTCACTAAACACTCAAGCTAAGATCCTTTAATTTTATAAGGAGTACATAGGGTGGTCTTTGATCCACATATGTGTGCACAGGTCACAAAACTATTTAATATGGCCTCTTTGGGTGTAGCCACACTTTCAATATTACACAAAATTATTAATTAAATTAAAATTATAATTTTTGTTTCAATCTAAAGAAGGTATGAGAAGATGTGTGATTTCTTCATACTCAACTTTTAATTGACATATATCCTTTTTAAAATTTTAATTAAAATAAATATTTAATTAATAGAGAACACAAAAACTCAGAATAATTTAAACTACATATTTAAAAATATAAAAATATAAAATAAAATAGTGTTTTCTCAAAATTTTTCCTAAATAATTATTATATAATATTTTTTATTAGAAATAAGTCTTTTAATATTTAATGATTTATTTTTCAAGATGACCTTCTCAAATCTTCCATTTTTTCATTGTATCATTGCACCTTTAGGGGCAATTGCTAGTTTAAGTTTTTGGCATATACAATGATATGTTAGAAGAGTATTTGGAAGATGAATGTTATCTCTTACTCTTTTTTGAATATACATTAAAATGTTAGAAGAGTTTTTGTAAGATGTAGATTCTATTAGGACTAGGTTCATTGGTATATTCATAACTCTTCTTCCTAGGATAATTATATTGTTTTCTTGATTAGGAGGGTGAGGATGGTGAGGAATGATTAAGATCTTGAAAAACACAGAAGAATCTTCTAAAATCTTTGCTACAAGGTGAATAAAATGAAAAAAACTAAAACCGTGATACTTAGATCCTCAAAAATAACACATGATACTTTCCTATATTAGAACAACTACTTGGAGGAAGTTCCTTCATACTGTTGGGAATCACGATTGTAATTAAATAAAAAACCGCAGTTTTTAGTCAACGATCACATCGCCAAATATAAGGATCCACAAGAGATGGTTAGTCCATGTCGTGAAACACATAGGGAATGTTAGTTTATCCAATGTTCAAAAATCTCCCCCCCCAACATCAGTCGTGTTTGTATCGTACTCGTGACCTACGCTCTATTACCACTTGTTGGGAATCATTATTGTCGTTAGACCAAAGCCCATAAGTTTTAGGCAACAATCATATCGTCATAGATAGGGATTCATGAGACCCAGTTATTCCATGCCTCAAAACACATGTGGAGCATTGGTTTATCCAATGTCCAACACATACAAGTATTTTGGAATTTATATCCATCAAAAGCTCAATTCGACTTGTAACATTGAGAAAAGGAAACATGGAGGATGGAAATATTAGTATGGTCTTGAAAACAATTAGTATATTGGATTAAAAAAACATTATTTGAGACTCTAGTCACTCTTGTTATTTTATATGGATGTGAGCATTGGGGTTGCAATATCTGGAAAATGTCATGAAGGAAGATAGAAAAAGATCCAAAATAAGTTTATAACATACAATTTCAAGATTAAATGAAATACTCCTTATCATATTCACTTAATTAAAGTGATGGCTATGACTTGGTATATTATGCATAAGAAAAAGTTAGAAAACATAGATAACAAGAGGATTCCTAAAACAATTTCTAAGTCTAGCCAAAACTATTGGCTAGACCACTCGGGGATAAACGAGGAGAGTAGTTCGTAGAATAAGGATATTATTGAAAATGTTATTACTTCAAGGAGAAATTATGGGGTGATAAAGAGTTAGAGGAGAAAAAGTAAACTAAGGTATGATAAGGAGGCAATCAACCATAAGCTGAAAAATAAAAAATGTCTCTTTCTTGTCTAATATTAAGAAGAAAATGAGCATTGCTAAAAATAGAACAAAATCTCATGATATTGATTGTGTAACTTGTCATTGGCCGATTCCAAAAACACCATGGATTCAAAGAGTTTGTAACCCTTGTGCCACTAAGAGGGTTGATAGTAGAAACAATTTTCCCTTAGATTATCAACCTTATACTCACATTCAATATAATTTTTAAAATATACCTCACACTACTAACCTTCTTGACATTTTAAGTCAATAAAAACTATGGTCATCTCAGAATGCTTCTCTTAATGATTTTTTAGCATTGAAACAAAATGTTAAAGAATTCTAAGTAACCTCTTACATTCTTAAACTTTATAAAGCATATTAGCCTTAGTGGATGTTATTTATCATCATCATCATCATATGTGTGTGTGATGCAAATGTTAGTAGATATGACATTTCACATCTCCTTAGTATAAAATGGCACCCCAAATACAAGATTTTAAATTGATTTAAATGTAATGTATATTTTACTTTCAATTACAATGAATATAGATAAAGTTGATGTCCCCCCATGTTTTGTGTCTATTGAGGTTGCTAGGACATGAAACTCTATACAATGATTTTTCCACCTTCATTTCCAATCGCTCGTCAATAATTGGAATGGTTTAATTATACATGTGGAATGGGGTTATTAGTGGATGAGAAGGAAACTCATTCCATTGCCATTCTTTCTAATTTTATGCTTCACCTTAGATTGGAAAATTGTCCTTTTTGGAGTGTTCTTAGTGGAACATTAAGAATGGAGGTCCTAAATTACCCTTGCTATGAAGTGTTCATGTACTCTACAATTAATGTTTACGTATTTCCATGGAGTTTCCTTGTTGCATTTATCCTTACATTTTTATGGTTCTCTCATTGTTTCCATCTTTAATTCGCAATTTTCGAGAGGTTTTCTCATCTTCTTGACAATTTCCCTATGGTTTTCCCTAAGACCCTATATGTTCTCTTATCTTCTTTCCTCTCTTAGATTCAATTAATCTCCTTCGATTACTACACTATGGAATTTTATTGTATCCCCTTCCTATGCATTCTCAGTTCCTACACAATCATTGTTTGCTTTCAACTTCTCTTTATGCAAGAAGTATATTCATGTACTCATTTCTCTCCTATTCCCTATTTTTCATAATTCCTCACCAAGAATGCTCTAACTTGGGTCATGGTAATGAGGTATGATTTACCTCCTTAAATCTATGACCATACCTATGTGGATATCTCTACAAGATTGTATGGGATTTTACAACTCGATGTGCTTATGAAGAGAGAGATGATGTGAAGTATGAGGCTTAGTTTTAATTATGATTTATACCAAACATAGAGGTGGAAGAGAATGTGAGTAGTGGGTTCCTAACACAACAAACATCTTCTCTACACAAACTCAATACATGTAATGTATGGATTTGTATTAGTATAATACCATAATGAGAAAATGTCATTGAAATACATGAAGTCCAAGAGGAAATTATTTTTCTGCATAGATGTCTTGTAGTAATAGGTAAACAATTTTGATAAAGCAATTTTAGGGTTAGTCATGAAATTAGCCAACTTGGGCTTCCACAGTAGTAATGAACATGATTAGTCTCTAACTTGCACCTAGGTGGACACTTCTCATGGTTAACTGTAAATTTTTTACATTTTATTTTCTACATAAAGAAATTTACAACCATGAGAGCGTTTTAATAGATATTGTATTGTTAATTATTCTAGTCCTTTAAACAAATGTAGGCAATATTTGAAGATTATGTGAGTAATATTATGACTTCACACTTAGTTGTATACTTTTATTCTAGTTTCCTTTCCTCGTAGCAGACTAAAAAATATAAACCTCTAAGGTTTATTTTATTTAGTAAGTATAATCAGATACCTTATATAATATATATATATATATATATATTTATTATGATTTATTATATATAATATATGTATATATATATATATATATATATAATAGATATAGTATATATATCTTATATTTATATACTATAATAATATATTTTACTTATATAGATATTAAAATTTTAGTTATTATGAATAGTAAATAATTTTATTATTATGTGATGAGGTGTTATACAACCAGTATGAGGGAGATATTGTCTCAAAAAGTTATATTTATAAATAAAAAAATAATACTTACATTAACAAATTATAAAATAGTAATAATGAAAAAAAATGTTGAATATAAATAAAATGTTTCTATTTCCACCTTAACTTTACATCAAATTTATATAGAGAGATAAAGTAATTGAAAGTATAAGCAAGATAGTGCCATTTTAACTCCAGATCTACTAGGCATGTAGGGAGATCAACTTTTTCAAGATGCAACTTTTTTTTAGAGTGCAAAATTTGAGGAAAGGTTGGCATCTTGAGAGATTTGATTCCCGACGAGTTCAAATGGATCTACACAGAAAAGTGGGGAGGACTAGAAGATTAATTAAGAAGCCATTGTGCCCAAAAGACCCTGACCTGGCAGCAGGTTGGGACCTCGCCTTTAGCAACAAGGGGTTCTGAGAAGTGCATAAAGCTCAATTATCTGAATTGGGTGTTTGAATAGGTGCTTTTGCATATTTTTTCGTGAGGATTTAAGTGGTACTGCTTTTTTCCTAAGCTCGGCTCTCAATTTTTTGTCCATCTTCCAACTTGGAGGTATAAGGATTGTGATTGAATGTTGATTATACTTTTATCTCTTTTTATTCCACTTAATGAATGAAGGCCTCCCTACTATTGAGGAGGGCTCAGAGATGTAGTCCAAATTGGATGAACTTCGTAATCAAATCATTGTGTCATGGTTTCATGTTTACCTTGTTATTTCCACATTTTTTTATGTGATTTTAAGTTCCATGGTTAATAATCTCTGTTATATGTAATTTTGATGCATCTATAAGAAAAATATTTTGGATCAAGTTTGGTATCAGAGCCCCATTACACACATTGGCAAGTGTGAAGCAAACCTTTTAGTGGGGAGGAAAGCAACATAAATCCTACGACACATTGAAAGAGACGATCAACATAATACCAGTGCTAGCCTTACCAGACCTTCAACAACCTTTTGAGATTGAAATAGATGCCAACGGATATGCCATGGGCACTATATTGATGCAACAAAGGAAGCCTATACGTTACCATTCAGAGACTTTCTCCTAGGCTGTTATGAATTATCTCACGTACGACGGGGAGTTGTACACCTTGGTTCAGAGTGTAAAGGAGTGAAAACACTACCTGATCAACAAGGAGACCATCATCCATATGGATCATTAGCCCCTACAATACCTTCATTCATAGACCAAGCTTCAGCAAGCCTTTTATTTCAAATGGATGGGATTCCTCCAACAATTTCATTTGGTAATAAAATACAAGAAGGGCACCAACAACAAAGTAGCAGATATGTTTTCTCATCCTCTTATTTCTGCATCTGTAGTTTTTCAAAATGTTTGTTTATCAATAGAAAGTTATGTTGAACAATATGCTAACGGTGATGATTTTAAAGAGATTTATGCAAAACTGACTCGTAGATCACATGTGAACAATTATCACTTGCAGGGAAAATTATTGTATCCCCTTGGCAAATAGTGTACACAAAGGGTGCATGTAATCTAAGAGGCTCATACCTCTCTTATGTCTCGTCATTTTGGGGTTGAAAAAACTTTATGTTATTTACAGAGGTTTTTTTTTTTGGCCTCATATGAAAAACATTGTGACTCACTTTGTAAAGTGTTGTGTGTTGTGTTCTATTTCAGAGCCCTCTAATAGAAAACTTGGGCTTTACACACCACTCCCTATTCCAAGTCGACCATGGGAAAGCGTGTCCATGGATTTTGTAGGTGGTTTTCCTATGTATATGAAAGGTCACGACTATTTGTACATTGTCGTGGATCATTTTAGTAAAATGTGTATTTTAATGCCTTGTAAAAATTAGGTCACTGCTGAGAAAACTGCTTATATTTTCTTTCAGTATGTTTCGGTCCATTTTGGGTTTCCCACATCTATTGTGTCAGATCGAGACTCTCACTTTCTTGGAGAATTCTGGACCAGCTTGTGGAGAATGATGGACACTAAGCAGAAAAGAAGTATGACATTTCATCAGACCGATGGGTAGAAAAAGGTCGTCAATTGCACCATGGTACACTTGTTACGAGGTTATTGTGGAAAACATACCAAGTTATGGGATGAACAACTTCCTTATGTGCAACATGCATACAATCGAGCAACACATTCATCCACATAGAGCTCACCATTCGAGACATTTTTTGGTTATCTATCAAGGGATCCCATAGAAATGGTCTTTGGGAAATATGAGGATAGGATTGGATGAGATGATCGGGACAAAGAGCGAAAGTTTATTCTGCGAATATAGGCGATTCATCAGGCAGTACACGAGTAGTTGGAGAAGATTTACGCTCGGTATAAAGCTCGACATGATAAGCACTGAGTTGACCATCAGTTTCAAGTTTGGGACAAAGTATGGTTCCACATTAGCAAGGATAGAATGAAGGAATAAGGAAAAAAGTTGAGACCCATTTGATATGGTTCCTTCACCATATTGGCAAAGATTGGAGACAATTATTTTCATCTTGACTTGCCCGCTTATATGCAAATGTACTCAGTAGTGAATGTTGAAAACATGAAGCTTTATGAAGCTCCATTAATTATGGATACTGAAGAGGTTGCGTAGATTCGTACAGTTGATTATTTTGCACTAGAGTATCTAGACAAGTTTCTCAAAGATATCATTCTTGACAGGAAAACCAAAACTTCACGACGAGGGGATGTGGAGTACATTCGAGTTGGCTTCAAAGGAATGCATCCGAGTAAAGCTCAATGGATGGAGAAAGAGAAAGTGAGGGAGAAATTTACTCACTTTCCAATTAACTAAAAAGGATTTTGGCGATCTAAAATCTCTTAGTGGGGAGAATTGATCTAGGTGGATCTTCAAAAAGTATCAGTGGCATGCTAAAAGGCTTAACAACTCAAAGTGGAAGAAACTATATAAACTTACCATTAGATCGAAGTGCTCGTCATCTCAATTCCAATGGTGTGAACGAAACTCAAATTCAATCTCGTATCAAGAAGTTAAAGAAATTCAAAGTTTATGTTTGACTTGGACAGGTGGTAGGACGAGATGATGTGGAAAAACTTTAGTGAGTGGGGAAGAAAAAAGTGTTAGGCTGCCATTGCTCCCACATTTCATTTATCATAGAAGACAAAGGTCAGTGGTTTCAAATCGACCCTAGGAAAGAAAAGTTGTGATGCAATATCGCATATCACAATCGCAAAAGGCAAAGTGTTTCTGAAGCGGCCCCGACAGGATCTCGATTGCGATTATGATATCACATATCATGGATCGGATGGGATCAAGTGTTTACGAATTGGCCCCTGACAGATTCCAATTGTTATGTGATATATCGCAATCAAAGTTTACAAAAGGGGAGTAGTAGTATGGAATGCAAACCCCGGTTCTACGCCAATTGTGATTTGCGATGAGGCCTGATATGCTATGAATTGTGTTTAATAAGCCATCAGGTCCATTGTTATTGCAAATCACTTGTTGTAAAGGTTGGGGTTTGTACACCAGTGGAAACTGCCTATTATGATTTGTGATGAAGCCAACTATGCCGATGGGTTATTCCGCTAATTGAGGGTTAATGCGAAAACAATCCATGGACTATTTTCCTATGTTTAACGAGGTTGTTACCCCATACTATTCAGGGTCTCGAGAATCTCTTCCTGAAAAAAATTGCCATCTAAAACTTGTCATTTGTTTGGAACTACTCGAAAATTTAGGAGCTAGCCACCAGCATACATATATTGGAATGTATGCATAGAAAAGGCAGAAGGACTGGAATATTAGTTCAGAAGCCATTATGCACATCAGACCCTGACCTAGCCGTAGGCTGGGACCATGCCTTGAGCAACAAGGAGGTTCCAAGAAAGTGCAGAAGGCTCAATTATCTAAATTGGGTGTTCGAAAAGGGGTTTTTCACAACTTTTTACCAAGATTTCAGTGGTACTACCTATTTTTGAAGCTAGGTTCTCCATTCTTTGTTCATATTCCATCTTGGAGGTATAAGGATTGTAATTGAATGTTAATTGTACTTTTATCTTTTTTTATGCCACTTAATGAATGAAGGTCTCCCCACTATTGAACGGGGCCACAAGACGTAGTCCAAATTGGACGAACACCATAATCAAATAATTATGTCATGGTTTCATGTTTATCTTGTTATTTATACATCGTTTTATGTGATTTTAAGTTCCATGGTTAGTAAGATCTATTATATGTAATTATGATGCATCTATAAGAAAAATATTTTGGATTAGATACAAGCAAGCAAAGAAAGCAAAAATAAAAAACAGAAGTAAAGTGAAAGTGAACAAGTAAGCAAAGAAAGCAAGCAATCAAAGCAAACCAAGTAAGTAAGCAAATAAACATGCAAACTAGAAAGTAAAGCAAAGCAAGAAAGAAAACACTACTCCTACTCCTAAGCTAAACAATGCATGGGCCTGCTCACATGAAGTGATATTTCCAATGCAGCCATCGGCACATTGGCTGGCCCATGTTGGCGACGACGTGGTAAACAAGAAAGATATAAATGTAAACTAGTGAACAAGAAATATTTAACAATGAAGACCAACACATTCTGAGTTTAAACGCATCCATAGAAAATAAAAGAGTGAAAGCGCAAGATAAGCATTCTGTGAACTTAACATGGTGTTGTGAGATACTGGATGGAGATGATAATCATGTGTACTCATTTTACTGTGATAGAAAAGAAAACATGAGAAAGAGAGACAAATTACTCTTTGCATGTGTATTCCTCTAGTGCATAAGCGACAGGATCATGTAATTTTGGTGGAGGAAGCCAAATCTATGTGTTGGATTGATCTTTAGTGCATATACATGAGCGATGAGGAGCCTTGGGTATTTCACAAATTTTCTGATCGGAAGTGGAACTAACCTCAAGCTAGTGAGGGCCTGACATAACCATCAACATAGGTTGAAGTGCCTCGACAGCCTGTGGGGTTTCCACTTCATCAATAAATAGATCATTGGAGACCAATGACATAGAAATATTAACAACGAGTGAATCAACATCATGATCAAATCAAGAAGTATAGATATTACGAAGGCTGGTTTGAGAAACCTTAGTGGTCTATCACCCACCTGAAAAATGACAAGGAGTGGACTCATTACGTCTATTTGTATATACAGCACTGTCACCTCCAAGTTTGTACGAACCCTGGGTTGATGAAGTAAAGTTGGTAGCCTCGGGAGTTGTAGCATTCTTGCTACAATACTAGTGCTCATCACATTTTAGCGCCGTTGCCAGGGAGGTCTCTGAGTAGATGTGATTTGTCCTTTCTTTATTCCATTTCCTATCTCTTTAATTTTGTTATTAGTTTCATTTTTGCAAGATATTTGTAAGTTGGTTTGATTTCCTTTCCATTATGCAAGTGATTTCATTCATAAGTTAGTTTCAATTCAGTTTGACTTTTCTATTATGAAATTAGTCTTAAAGCTTGAAAAAGAAAAAAAAACACTTCTTTCATGCCTCATAAGAATAGGGATAACTTAAGAAAATTTCTACCAAATACCCACACCACTTCAAACAACCATCCTTCCCTCTTCTTCGGTGGTTGTGAATTAGAGTACCCCTTAGGCGAACAACCTGAGATTTTTGAAGAGCCTATAGGGGAAGAAGAAGAACCCATTCCAGTTGACATAATGGATGAAAATAGAAATGAAAGGGGAGATAGAGAAAGGATTGAGGGTGACTTTTCCATAAGATAAACCAATGGGGATGCCAAGATGAAAAACATAAGCCCTTCTGCTCTTCCTCACTTCCATGGCCTAACCTCAGAAGATCCAGATACTTTCTTGTTTGAATTTATTGTCATATGCAGAACTTATGATTACACCACTGATGATTGAAAGTTGAAATTATTCCCATCAACTCTTAAGGATGCAACATTGTGTTGTTGAAATGATGCAAACCATTGCCCTACATATGGACACCATGCAAATCAAGAGTTAGTGAGAGAAAGAAGAGAGAGAATTAGCCATCTTTTTCCCTAGATGCACAAGGAGGCACCCCAGAATGAATGTCCATTAAACCTTATGGAAATCGGCTCAGTTTGCGAAGAAAACCACTCCACAGACAAGTGCCCTTCTCTGCTTGGACTAAAAGTTGTGTATCAAGGAACTGAAGGGGTGACTGGACAACTCTACTACATAAATCAAAAGAGGCCTCCTGTGCCTCGAACATACCAGTAGAGCATTCAAGGGTCATCCTATGCATATTACAACCCTAACCAAAACACATCCATTCCCTCTTGGGCCCCCCTGCTCATCCCTCCTGGTCTACACCTTCTCCCTAGTATTTTGCGCCTTAGTATCATTCCCAGCCAACCAACTAGCCATTTCAACCATATAATCCTCCATAAACTCAGTGGAATGCACCACTCCAGGGGTGGAGTCCCCCATACAGCAATGCTCCAGATTTATTGCCTTCACCTCCTACTCAACCACAACTTTTACACCCTGCTTGACCTAAACAACCTCAAATATCTGCCCAACCAAACCCGAACCTAAACAATAGGTAGGCACATCAGATCTATGGTGGAGAGACACCCTACTCTGCTTCTGCTGTGGAAATTTAGGAAATCAACTTTAGATCTAGCAGAGTGCTCCCAGATAATCAACCTCCATCTCCACCTAGGGAGAGTGAGGAGGAAGGAGAGGAAAGCATGCCTAGAGTGAATCCACCACCCTTTCTAGAAAGATTAACTCATCCAGTCTCGCATACCCAAGAAGAGAATGAACTTTTGGGTGAATTGAAAAATCTATGTGTCAAAATCCCACTTCTCCACGCTATTAAGGATGTACCAATTTACAACAAACTGATTAAAGAGAATCGTTTCAAACATCCATGGAGGTGAAAAAGAGATACTGCTACCATTAATGTCATTGGAAAACTATCCGACTTGATTTCTGGGCACGTAATTTTCCCAAAGTATTTAGACCCTAGAAGCCTTGTAGTAGATGTACACATCAGTGGCACCATTGTCCCACATACCTTGATTGATCTTGGGGCTGCCATTAATGTAATGACTAAGGACACCATGCTCAAGCTGAATCTCCTGGGTTTATTAAGAAAGACCATGATAGCCTTGCAACTTTCAGACTGATCCATAGTAGCCTTTAAGGGGATTTTTGAGGATGTGATGGTATCCATTAACTCTTGGGAGTACCCTACAGACTTCTTAGTTCTCCAGCCTAATACCAAATTTAATTATTATCCTCCCATACTTGGGAGGCCTTGGTAAGCCACCGTCGTTGCTTACACTAGCCACAAGGCTGGAAACATGACTATAAAAAATGGGCATCTATCCAAGTAGTTGGTCCTGTACCCTCCTACTTAGCCATCTATAGAACATGAATTACCTTTATGGATAGAGGATGAGGAAGAAGATGAAGTCTACTCAACCCAACTCTATACCGTAGAAACTGCCATCGGAGGAGGACAGCTTGATGAAGACGATTTGATTGAACACATCCTCCAAAATCCAACTCCCAACACCATGTCTATGGAGTAAATAGTTAAGGAAACCAAGAATAACCATCGGATTGATCCATTCTTAGCTAACTCAAACCCTAATTGTGTCAAGACAATAGAATTCGGCCCTGAAAGAACACTGAAAATCAACCCCTCTCTTTCTTCACACCAAGAAGAAGAGTTATGTAATATGCTAAGAGAGAATTTGCATTCCTTTGCTTGGAATTACAAAGAGATGAAGGGAGCACACCCGTCAGTGTGTACTCACCACATTTATACCAAAGAAGGTTGCAAATCAGGCCGACAACCCCCTTGGACTACTACGAAAAACACATCAATTTTAGAGTACGCACGATCTAATTCAAAATCACCTAATTGAGCACGGTCCTAGCGTATTTTTTAACTATAGTAGGATCACCAAAACCTGACCCTGTCAAGTCCAGAGAATGAATCTAATTATCAAGGATATACTCAAATAACAATTGCAAAAGTTGCTAGATGCAGGATTCATCTAACCTATCTCAGACAGTGAGTGGGTGTCTCCTTTGGTGTTGGTTCCAAAGAAAAATGGAAAGTGGAGGATTTCTGTTGATTACAGAGAGTTAAATAAAGCAACAAAGAAGCACCATTTCCCTCTACCTTTCATTGACCAAGTGTTAGATGACCTAGCAGGGAAAAAGCTCTTCTCTTTCTTAGATGGGTTTAGTGGGCACAATCAAATCTAGATTAGCCCAGAGGACCAAGATAAAACCACCTTCATCTGTCCTTAGGGTACTTTCACCTATCAGGTCCTTCCTTTTGTTCTATGCAATGCCCATGCCACTTTCCAAAGGGCATTCCTGAGTACATTGTAGAGCTTATCCATGAGGTAGTATAAATTTATATGGATGACTTTACACCCTATGGGTGTGATTTCTAGGAGGCTCTCCCTAACTTGGGTAAGGTGCTGAACAAATGCATTGAAATGAACTTATCCTTGAGTCCTGAAAAGTGTGAGTTCTTGATGACTACATGGATTGTTCTAGGTCACTCAATATCCCAGGAAGGACTACAGGTAGACCCAAATAAGATAGCCATCATCAAAAGG
>APFE030278749.1:1963-40774 GCA_000404065.3 Pinus taeda
CAAAACAATACGGAGAGGTGAGGGAACCAGTGTTGTACATACCGTTTTTGTCCTTTTTTAGCGGCTCCTCTCTTCTGGTCCAATCTTTAGTGGTCTCTGTCAGGTTTGGGTTCTCTGCTGCAAATTTCTTGACAAATTGTGCATTGTAGGTCATCTGAGGTTCAGGAAGATGATACATAAGCTTTAAGTCTTGCGCGGCAAATGATCCTATGATCCCATGTCCCTGAACCTTGAATTGTCTACCTTGTAACTCTGCATTGTCAAGTATCCACTTGATCATATCTGTATACAGTAAAATTTTGGGTCTAGCTGCTATTCGGTGAAGAAATGAACATGCCAGCTCTTCGAAGGACGCCTCGGAAGAGTTTTGTGAACCCGCGGTGCTATCAACCTTCATTAATTTAGGATTTTCCTCCTCCAGTAGCCTATACATGCCTTCCCATGTTGAAATTCCTGTGTCCCTGTTGCAGGCAGTGTCTGTATACAAAGGCGCCATCTCCTTCATCTTTTCCTTCGTCTTAGAGCCTTGAGCTTTATGTTTCTTTCCCATTTTCTCCTGCGTTCGGCTTTGAATCTTCTTAACTCTTCATTCCTACAGATTACGAGCGAAGTGGAAATGACTGATTGAGAAAGGTGATGGGAGAGTTTTAAATGCAACAGATATTTCAAATATGCCACTTTATGTGAAATAATTCTTTACAAAAGCACGCGTCTTCATTTCATTTAAAAACTGACAACTAATCCATTCACTATCATTAAAAGCACATGATCTGGGGTCAGATTATGGTAAGTGGATTTTCTTTGAATGGCGCACCCGAAGGATTCGTGATTAAATGATTCATGATTTGCTTACGTAACATCGAAGATCGTGCCATCGCAAATCGCGCCAATCGCAAATCGCAAGATCGCAGATTGCACCATCACAGCGATCGCAACATCACAGGTCATAGAAGTTTAATGTTTGTCAAGTATTGCCAGTTTATTTCTACGATATGCGATCTTGTGATCGGTGTTATCGCAGATCGGCAGATCTTGAGGTTTTTTCCTTATGAGCATTACTTAACTACGATGCGATGTTATGCTTAACACGGGGGTCTCGCGCATACCAATATTATAGGGGAATGAAGGCATTTCCTATCTCTTTTGCAATGCAATTTTTAAAGACCTTTACCTTATCGTAAACTTAGGTTAAAAATATTCGAAAGACCTTTCTAAGCTTACGATGGTAACCTTATTTTGAAGAAAGAAAAACTTGATTTTTCTCAAAAATTAAACTAAGGGTCCCCATTCATTTAGTATTTCGGACAAACACTTAAATGAAAAAGGGGGATTGTTGCTAGCCACAACATGGCGGTACCAAGAAAGACCCCCCAGAGCAAAATAGTTCTGACTCGGGTGTATAGATGACCCAAGCAGCTTATGCAATGTGTCGTGTGTGATGACTAGCACCATCCGCATATCCTACGTATGCTAAGGGAAACAATGACATCTGCATTGTGAGAAGAATGCATGAAACAAGTACTCCACTAAATAACCAAGCAACCCAATCACATCAAAAAAGGTAAGCAAAACTTATAAATACATAAAATTACAATGCACATGCCCAGTGCTATACTAGGCATAATACTTTTTCAGATAGAGCCCATATGTGGGCTCCTTGAGTGAGATTCCATCCCAGTCCTATAGTTCATATGCCCCTGAGGGAGGAATTTTGTTATGACGTAGGGACCTATCCAAATGGGTCGAAGCATGCATGCCTCCAAGAGATTATCTTTTGGATGATAGAGTGATACGAAATCACCCTCTTGGAAAGAACAAAACCTAACCTCTTTTGCAAATTGGGTTTCTACCCACTCCTTGTGAGCTACGAGTGCCAAATCGGCATATCGACAGGTTCTATCCAGCTGTTTGAGGTATAATATGCATTCTTCTTTGGCGGTGGGGCCAGGCACGGGTTCAACGGCTATTTAGAGGGAAGGAATTGGCCACCCATTTCGTTTTGCCTCGTCGTAAAGTTGGATCTCATGCGTGACAAACGATGGGTTAAAGTTGGGCATTTCCTCGTGAGACCAAACAAATTCGTCATGGAATTCCTCATGTAGGTAGGTGGAGCTTGCAATTTCCTCAAGACTGCAATTTGCTAGCATCTGGGTGTCTTCCATGGTGCCTGTCATGACTGAAATATCTATGGGCATTGACCTGGAAGTGTCGTCCATAGTTTCTTCCACCCCAAAAGTTTAGAGTCTTGTATAGGGTTGGGAAATGATTTCGTTCGTGCCAAAGGACAGGAATTGAAGAGGCATCCTATCTGAATCAGATGTTGGACCCCAAAGATGCCAATCCTCCCAATGTTGCTCTCCAAAACTCATGATTTTGCGAATGGCTTCGTCCGTAGATGGGAGTTGATCACATGGATCTAAAGGAGGAGGTTATCGGAAATGGGGTGGTACTGTCAGCGATAGTCAACATGATCGGAGATGTGGATGTAGATTGAATGCCTTAGTAGGCCGATTCAGCTGGTGACAACAGCATCTGGTCTCCAAATGTGTCAAGGTCTGAAGGCGCCGTTGGGATCTAGGGATCGGTCAGTTCATGAGGAATTGATGAAATCATGTTGACCAATTGTGGAACCTATGGCAGTTGAAGAGGAAAAAAACCCATCAAGGAGGAAGCTTTCAATAGACTGGTACCTATACTAACAAAACTGTCAGTTACACCTCCTATTAGGGGTACAGAGCCACTTGGTAATGGTGAATAATCAGGGGTGCAGAAAGACAACTGATCCACTGTAATGACCTGTTAGGCCCCTATACTACTAGTGTAACCCCTTATTGTTATTAGTACAACACCCTTATTATATTGATGTACCCATGTAGTGCCCATATTGTTACTATTGTGCCCCATAGAAGCCCACTATTGTTATTATTGTGCCCTTACATTATTATTGTTATGACCCCTTAGACTCCTATATATAGAAAGGAGGTCTTTTCATTTGTATCATGCAAGAATTGTTCATTTATGTAATGTAAAGGAGGTTGCCCCCTCGAAGAGGCTGAATTCTAAGGCGTTGATCTATCTTTTCTATCTTTTCTTGAGCTGGTTTCATAACATCCTCAAATAAAAACCAGTCTCCAACCCTCAGATCCTTGCTCATTTGTAAAAGAGATTGAGCCTTTGGTAAAATTCTGGGAGGGACAAAATTATTGATAGGTTTATACACACTTGACATGAAGGAGGCAATGTAATAAGAAAATCCCTCATTGCTTGATTTACTCCTGGCTAGATCAGTCCAATTAACCATTGTTTGCTTTTGTCTATTAACATCCATAACATTCAAACCCATGTCCATAAACTGATCAACATGAACATACAGGAAGAGGTATACTAATAAGGAAGGAAACCTAAAACACCCAATAATACTGAAATTGAGGAGTCGTGAGTCAATTGAAGTTCCCAAAAGGTAGGAATATCTAGTACAACATTGGGTTGCATCATTAAATGAAACAATTCTAAAGCTTGACAGTCTACTACCGAGGTTTCATCTCTTCCCAAAATTATGACAATTACTTGTAAAATAGGCTTGACTTTCTCAGAGAAAAAAAAACAAGTTGTTGTTTTCTTTTTTCTATTAACATCCATAGCATTCAGACCGAAGTCCATAAACGGACATGAGCATACAGGAAGAGGTATACTAACAAGGAAGGAAACCTAAAATACCCAATAATACTGAAATTGAGGAGTTGTGAGTTAATTGAATGTTCCCAAAAGGTAGGAATATCCAGTACAACATCGGGTTGCATCATTAAATGAAACAGTTCTAAAGCTTGACAGTCTACTACTGAGGTTTCATCTCTTCCGAAAGTTCTGACAATTACTAGTAAAATATGCCCGACTTTCTCAAAAAAAAAAGTTGTGAGAATTTTTGTTGATTTGAAGACAGGACTGCACTCGGAAGCCAAATACGATTATTCAATTTGTTTCTATACTTTGTTGACATATTTTGATAAATAAACAAGAGGGTTTCATCAGAGAAAACAATATAGTTGTTTGATTGAGGAAAATCGAAGGCTTGTCGAATTAACAACGAGGAGACTTGTGATATGTTTTCTCCTAGAGAAATCATGACATAACATATCTCTAAGTACAAGGATGAATTCAACCAAGTAACAAACTCTGGGGGAAAATATGTTTAAGGGACAATTGCGGAGAATAAACTTGACTTGACTATTCTCCATGATATTTCTAACCCGACCTGGTTGGAAAGGATACTTTGACGGAGCTCCATTAAATTAATTGGACAGACATGTCAAATATATCATGTTCCATGTCCAAGAGAGGTATATGGGTCGAGGAACCAGATAGGACAATCATTTTAGACATTTTAAATTTTCGTCTTGAAGAAGTCACAAAGTAGTGAAAGTCATTTAAATACCTGACGATTTGGGGTAAATGGTAATGGAGGTACAAGTATGGAAGATGACAATTATCAGTGTGCAAACAATAGATAAAACGATGAATTGGGCAAAATAAGGTTTCCATAGACGGGAGAGAGGGAAAAGTAGAGTTATGACAATGAGGACAAAGGAGTGCAGATAGATAATGTGGCAGACAACGAGGTAGGTGACATGGAAAAGGGTGGGTGAGGTCAAGCGAAGAGGGGTGACATGGTGATGACACAAAATTCTTGAAATGGGAGCTCGCTCGCCTGATCCCGCTCGCTTGTCGTGGCATTATGGTATGGGAGGAAACCGCTTACCGCTCTCGGGGTCACCCTAGGCGGTAAATATTTTCATGGGGGAGTGTCATCGGGTTTGATGACAACTGTCAATCACCTTGATGGCAAATTTCCCAAATTTTCCCTCGAGGGCACCCTAGTACATAACTATCGAGCCTTTTGTGATGTCGGATGCATTGTATGCAAAGCCCAGATTTGCACGATGACATTGCACCACAATGTTGCACACCTTTTAACTCTTACTTCGAATTTGCCTTGGTGGGGCTAACCCACTTGTAAACAAAATGTATTTTATATATTTTGACAATATGAAATATGAAGTGAAGGCACTAAGAACCACAAATTAGTGCCTTCACCTCAGGCATGGAGTCATATTGTAGCTGTGACAATGCAATGAATAAGCACACCAAATACTTACAGTGGGCACACTCGTATTTACAATGTGAAAGTAAATAGTGTTCAATGCTAAAAGTAATGTTTTAGATACTGCCCATTAACATGAAACTGCAACAATTCACCATCAACATTTTCTAGAATGAAGGTATTTTTTTTTTAAGTTCGGTTGCTATATATTATATTCTGAAAAATTCCAGGGGTTCAGTCTCCTCTGGTATATAATATGCGATGTTTGTCTTTGATCAAGGGGTTTACAAAACGAGACCACCTCCTTGATCCTTACTTTGCTACTTTTACTACTGTCTAAAACTGTGCTACTATAGATTCTGATGAAAGAAAATAACAGGAAGATGCATTTACAGTACATTTAATCTATCATTATATGTTGAATGTGCCTCGCTGTAGATTCCTCTGGCTGATCATCCTTTGCTTCTTGCTTAAGCTAGAAGAGCTGGTGGCAATGGTATTTCTTTTGTCCATCATATACTTGAGAATGGATATTGATTCCTCAGCATGGGTGCAGCGATTGGTAAGCTGTCGAAACTGCTCTTGAAGGGATGCTGCTTTGTGCATAAACAACTGAATTTCCGCCTTGTATTTCTCAGTCATGATGCGGTCTTGTTCAAAAAGCCTTCGGCTCTGCTCTTCCAAACGTCTGTCATGTTCTTCCAATCTGGCATCTAGGAGTTTTTGCTTGTCATCGAGGACAGTCTGCTGGGTCCTTATTTCTTCCAGTTCTGCCTGCAAATCAGCACAGTGTAGACAGTCCTCGTTGCGCGCCATTGTTGAGCAGAGGGTGAAGATATTGAAAACGGAGGAAAAGTAGGTGGAATACTTGAGGGCGATTTTAAATGGACTGTCACAAATGCGATGATTATAACGGGCGGGAGAGTGGACAAAGCCCACGAAAGATCTATCCGTTCTGCCTGAGGAGAAAGAATAGAAGGGGATCCAACAACGCGTAGCTGAGGAGAGGATATCCGGGGGCCGGGTGCTGAGAGAGAAGACGCAACAAATGGATTTCGAGATGGAGGAAGATGGAGAAATAACGCTGAACTGAATGGGGGGTATAGCTGATAGAGTAGAGAGGAGTGCTAGTGGAACTAAGGGAGCAGAGAGGAGTGCTGAGGGGAGAGAGACCTCCCAAGCTCTGGATTTTGCGTTCCTGAAAGTCACAAAGGCACTGGTTAGGGTGAAACTAAATAGTAAATGAGAAAATGATACCAGAGTGGAGTCCCGCCTGTAAGTCCGGGAAGGCTCGTTCATTCCAAGTTGAGGTTTCTGCACTGCATCTTTATCGCCAAGAGAAGGCTGATGAGTGATACTTTGGGACTTGAGAGTCAAGTTTATAGAATGGAGCGGGCGGTGGTCGGGATTCCAAGAAAAATCCAGAATCACGAGAAGGATGTTGGTCTGAGCCAAATCCTTCAGACGATCCTCCTTTGCTGATCCTGTTTTGTTGGTGCTGGCGTTGAAATGATCGCTGATGTTTGTGCTCAAGTGATTGCTTCTGACTAGAGTCGGGTGAGCCTGTTTTTGCAAGATGTGATCACTGAAGAGAGTCCTGCTTCTGAATAGTCCTTGTCCATCGCACACTTGTTTGACCAAGCATTGCTGAACTATGCAATGATGTTTATTTTTCATGGCAATGGGTGGAAGCTGTCTATTTCGTTACACCTTAACGCTCCTGCCATTCTTCCAACAATGTTGTTCGCTTGCTTGTCTGCCTTCTTGTTTAGGATGCGGAGGACATGGTAAAACTTGATGTCATCAAAATTTTTGAGGAGGAGCTTAATACGCTCTATGTGCTGCTGTAGATTGCTGTTGGGGGATCTCTAATTGTGGATCATGAGACGTATTATAATTGCCGAATCCCCAAGAACTAAAGCTCTTTTAATACCCAGGTTTTTTAGTTGAAGTAATCCCTGGTATAAAGCTAGTGCCTCTGCATTGTTATTTGTTTTCTCTCCCAAGCTCCATTCATAACTGCAAATATTGTCCCCTGCCTCATTCAATATTACTCCTCCCGCTCCTGCTCGACCTGGGTTCGACTTAGAGGCCCCGTCAAAATATAATGTTGTGCAATTGTTACTCTATATCCAGCGCTTATAATCTTGAGCTGATAGTCTGATTTCCCAATCCTTTATTTTAGTTTGCTGCAATCTGTCAGTCTTTTGAGTCTCCTGGTTTTGTCCTGGCTGTTCCAGGATGTGGCTGACGACAATTCTTTCCTCCACTGTGTAGTCCTTTGCTTGGACTTTCCCCTTCTGTTTGGCTGCTATTGCCTCCTGAGCCAAGATGTGGGCTTTGCTGCATTTTGTTCGAACATTGGTCTCTTTATTTTGGAAAATCTTTTTGTTCCTTGAGAGCCAAATTCTCCATAATAAGGAGTGAGGAATAGTGTCCCAAATTCTTCTCACAATCCTACTCCTTTTATCTTTCCATGGGCAATTCTTTTTCCATTCATACAATGTCTCGGCAATGTTTTGCTGAGGATGCCAGTTTATATTTCCCATGGATGACATTTTGGTCCAGCATCTTTTGGCGAAGGGGCAGTCTATGAATAAGTGTTGCATTGTCTCCTCTGCTGAGCAGCAGTTGGGGCATCTGGATGGACCGTTGATCCCTCTCTTGCGCAAATTTAATTTTTGGGATGGCCTCTGATTTCCAGATTATTCGCCAATGGTTCCAGATGGGTATCTGATATGTGTTGTTGCAGATATGTTGGTGCCCTGACTTGATGGTGTAATTTGATCCTGTGGGATCCCAACGAAGTCCATCTGCTGCTTCTTTTTTTATTGGGGCTCTGTTATGAAGATTTGCTTTGAGAGCATTGAAGCTCACTTCCAAGGCTGTTGGTATACCTGGGAAATCCCAATCTGTCCAGGCATGTGTGTCTGGATCCCATTTCGAGATTTGTCCAAGTCTTTGAATGCCTTTACTGTTGAGATAATGGATGATCGGGAGGGCTTCTTCAATAGCATTAAGAGGTTGGAGTCCCATTATCTTATCAGTGGCAAAGTTTATGCTGTCCCCTCCTCCAGGGATTTTTGAAGTGTTTTTCCTGAGGAATGGGATTGCTTTCTTGCAGAGATGCCAAATTTTGGAGGAATCCCTATTGGGGATGCCATCTTCTAGTAGCCTTTGTCTTGTGCCATTGAGGTATTTGCTTTCTATGACTTGCTTCCACCAAGCTTTTGGTCCATTAATTAGCCTCCAGGCCATTTTAATCCCAAATGCTAGATTGAGAATTTTAGGAGCTCTTATTCCAAGGCCTCCTCTATCCTGAGATTGGATTACACTTTTCCAGCTGACCAAGTTAAATCTATTCTTTTCTTTTTTCCCTCCTTGCCACAGGAAATTTCTGAGGGCAAATTCCAGTTTGTGATGAAAGATAGCAGGGGCTTGATAAAGAGTAAATCTATATAGGGGAAGGGAGGTTATAACTGATTTGAGCAGGATTAATCTACCTGCTGGGTTGAGCCAATGAGTTCCCCATTGCTGGACTTTCCTTTTGACTTTGTCTGTTATTTCATTCCATGTCGCTGCTTTTAATGGTCCCAGGCTGACCGACATCCCTAGGTAGGAGAAGTGATCCCATTTTGCTTTGTAGTGACTCCAAATATGTTGGCAATACTATGAGCTGTTTGATTAGAAATGTTCCAGCCATAGACGCATCTTTTGTGGAAGTTGACCGCTCCCCTTGAGTAGTCCATGTATTGGTCAAGAAGGATTTTGAAGTGCCTTGCTATGGTAGTAGAGGCTCCTCCAATCAATAGAGTGTCATCAGCAAATTGAGAATGGTTAATGTTCTTGACTCCATTCCCAAATTTAATGCCTATTATGAGGTCGACTCTTCTATTGTGATCCAAAACTTTGCTGAAGGATTCAGCATAAGAATGAAAAGGTAGGGGGATAGAGGGCAACCTTGCCTTAGTCCTCTAGAGGATTGGAAGGCTTCACAGGGGCGACCGTTAATCAGGGGTGATATCCAAGGTCCTGATATGCAAGCAGCAATGGTGTTGATGAAAGAGGAATTGAAACCCATTTTTTCCAAGACAACAAACAAGAAAGAGTGCCTTACCCGATCAAAAGCATTGGCCAAATCGAGTTTGAGAACAAATCCTTTCTCTTGTCTAGAGGTGCTGGAGTGGATGGCTTCTTGGACCAAAGTAATGGTGTCATGGATTTGCCTATTAGATAGGAAGCCACCTTGATTTCCAGAAATCAAGGATGGAAGGAGGGGTGGGAGTCTCATAGCTATGATTTTCGTGAAGATCTTGTATGAGGAGTTGCACAAAGATATTGGCCGGAACCTGGAGAATGAAGTGGGTCGATTTTCCTTGGGAATGAGAGCAAGGAAGGTTGAATTAGTAAAGCCTCCCATTTTCCCTTTCCTTTGTATTCCCCTCAGCATTTTTGCCAGATATTTTTATCAGCTGCCAATGATCCCTATAAAAGTTGATTGGAAATCCATCTGGCCCAGGTGACTTGTCCGGCTGCAGGGTCCAGATTGCTTTCCTAATCTCTTCCTCCTCTATTTCTCGATTTAGGCTTTCATTTATTCCCTAAGTAATGCCTTTCGGGAGATATTGCAGCAACTCAGAGTAATCAGCTTCTTCTTGAACTTTAGTAAGAAGGCTCCTGCAATGGAGGGAGGCTGCCCTCTTGATGTCTTCTTGGTTATTGTGATGATTGCCTTCACTATCATTAATAGCACTAACGTTGTTCCTTGTTTTCCTAGCTGTAGCTTGTTTGTGGAAGTATGTTGTATTCTTATCTCCTTCTTTCAACCATAGCTGTCATGATTTAATCCTCCACTTTATCTCTTCATCTCTATTGATGTGCATGAGTTGTCCCTGTATTTCCCATTCCTTGTTTTTTAGTTGTTGGGAGAGTCCTTGATCTTCTATTTGTTTCTGGACTTCCTCCAAGTCTTGCTTTATTTTATTTTTTAAATTTTCTGGCTCTTGATAGCTGATTTTTGCCCATTCTTTGAGCGCTTTTCTTACACTCCTGATTTTTGTTTCCCATATATGGTTGGGGGAACCTTCTACATGCTATTTCTAGGTGGCCTCTATAATTGCTTCACCTGAAGAGTTGTTTCTCCATAGCGGATTATACCTGAATGGAATTGGTCCCAAATGGAGGTGGGATTCCATCGTGAGGAGAATGGGGAAGTGATGAGAAGCTGTGGAGCTGAGAATTTTGGTGTGGCAAGCTGCAAAGGAAGAGAGGAGGGTGATGTTGACCAAAAATCTGTCCAATCGTTCCATAATATTGCCTGGTCCCAACCTTCGGTTGTTCCATGTGTATTTTCGGTTTTTTGGAATGATGTCGACCATTTCATGCTCTAGCATTATTCCCTCCAGCTGACTTCTGAAGGGGTCATGCATGAAGTTGCTTCCTCTTTTCTCGTTCTCGTGGAGGATTAGATTGAAGTCTCCAGCTAATATGATGTTTGAAGTTTGCTCATTATCTATGTTTTCTTTTAGTTCCTTCCAGCACTGCTCCTTTTCTCTGTAATGGTTGGGAATATAAACATTGTATATGATGAGATCACAATTCTCCTCTTTGCTGTTCAGATTGGTTCTTATCCATTTTTGGTTGTAAATGGTTGATTTGCAGTCCCAATTTTGGCTGTTCCACATGGTTACAATTCCTCCTGATGTTCCTCTGGAGTTGCTAATTACGCCTGAGAAGTGCCTTTGGGCGTCTATGATCTTCTGCATTTCATTTTGGCTTAGTTTGGTCTCTTGAATCAACAGGATTTCGGGTCTCTCATTATGAAGAAGGTCTCTTAAGGCAGTTGTTTTGGAGGGGTGCCCCATGCCCCTGCTGTTCCAGGATAGGAGCTTCATCATGGGGCATTCGAGCGGGGAGGTGCTCGCCTCTCGAAATCTTTCCCTGCTATTTCCTTTTCCTGATGTCCTGTCATGAATGATTCCATAGGGGTTTGGAATCCAAGGGCAATGTCCTTTTGAGTGCTTTCTTCTCGATGCTGCTTAGCTGACTTCCTACCTGGACCAGGTTTCTTGTGAAGATCGCTTGAAGTACTAATTTCTTTTGAGGAGCTTCTGGTGGTTCTATGAGGAGGGCTGGGAGAGGGTCGAAGAGATCAAGGGAGGATCAGGCAGATCTAGGGAGGGCTGTTCAGACTGAGGATCTTCTGAGGCAAGAATCAAAAAAGGGTTGGAGGATGAAGGGAAGGGCGGATCTTGGGATGTGCCCGGAGGGATGGAAGGGGGAGAGATGGGGCGCTGGGAGGAGGAGCCAGGCAATTCAGAGGATGATTCAGGTTTAGAAGGGGGGGCTGCTTTCTTTTTTTTTAACAGTCTCCCATTGTCCTCCTTGATCTTCAATTTCCAGATTAGTTACTTTAGTGCATCTATTAGCAAAGTTCCCGTATTCATGACATACCTTGCATTTGAAGGGTATTTGCTCATAATCCAGCTGTTGTATGTAGCTCCAGTCATCCACCTTGAGCTTGATGGCTTCCGGCAGTCCTTTTCCGAGGTCCACTTCCACGCAGATCCTTGCGCATGCCTGCATGTTGTCCTTAGGTTCACTTCTGTCGATGTATTTCCCAACCGCGTTTCTGATTGCTTTGACCGATTCATCTCCCCAGCAGTGCAAGGGCAGGTGAGGAAGTCGGACCCATGCTGGGACTGCGTTGGGGATGTCCAGTTCTGGGTCGAAGTCAGGGGTCCACTTGTTTAGGTAAAGCCCTCGAGAATCCATGAAGTAGGGGCCATTCCTGAAAATAAGATCCTTATCTGCTTTAGATTCGAAATGAAAAGTGTAGCAACCTTTGCCACATAAGCGGATTGAGATCTTTCCTTGGATTTTGTCGGACCAGTTCCTCTCCACCCATCTTTGAACTGTTCTTAGTGAGGGCCATAAACCCGTGAATTGTCCTACTAGTCCTTTTTCTGCTAGAGATAATGCTACCATTCGAGGTAGAGATGGGGGCAGCTATACTTCTTGGAGAATATCCAGTTTCTTGACAAATTTTGAAGTTGCAGGTTTGGGGCGGGAAGGGGGAAGGGACTTCACCAGATCTGAGAAATATTTCTCAGAGTCCCCCTGAGATGGGTCTGGATGGGCCATGGCGGCGGCCAAGGCCCAGAATGAGCAGGCCTCACGGCCGAGGCAGAGGCGGCGGCGCTGAACGCTGATCTCCTAGGTCGCTCCCGCTGGTTCACGCGCGCGCGTTCCCGCTGGTCTACCCTTGCCTCATAATTTTAATAATCAATTATATTTCTAGAATGAAGGTATTATTACCTCATAATATGCTATTTTAAGAGGCCCAAACCATAAGGGGTCAAACTTGTCGCGCTTTTTCTTGTCCTCCATTCCAACATCCCATCTCAGAACAAGGTCTCTAGGTTGAAAAAGCTTATCTTTGGCCTTCCTATCGAAAACAACTTTCATCTTTTCTTGATAATTGATCAAAATTTGTGTCACATGTTCTTTGCTTTCATTCAATTCCACTAGCTGATTTATTCTCCTAGTTAACAAATTAGGCTCCTCTTCAACATCTTGAATTAATGCAACTACTAGCTTAGCTAATTGATTGGTAAATAAAGTTTCCATTCCATACACCAATTCAAAAGGTGACTTCCGAGTGGACCTTTTGGTTGTCACATTATTTTTCCATAGAGAAAACTTAAGTCAGGAATCCCAGTTATTTTTGTTTTTTGCAATAATATTATTCGAAATTCTTACCAGAGTTTTATTAGGAGACTCTACCAACCCATTCGCTTATGGATAATAGGTGGTAGAGTGACTAAGGATTACATTGTATTTCTCGCAAAAGTTAATTAGCTTTGCAAATTTAAACACTTAAGCATTATTTGTCACTAACGTTTTTGGACAACCAAATCTAGCAAATATATTTTCTTCCTGAAATTTAACAAGGCCGCATAGCTGGCGCTCCTTGCTGCTTAGTTTAGATATAGCAAAATTAAAGTAAATAAATGAAAGAGTAGCAAAGAAAACCAAATTTATTTTATTCATTTTTACATGAAGCCATTAATAAATAAAACAAATAATGTTTATAAATATTGACCAGTACTTATTTATATATATATATATATATATATATTTTAATTGTAGTTAATTTTATTTTATATAGTTAATTTTTTTACTCTCTACATTAATAATACATATTATAATTATGGTGAGGTCTGAGGGAATGGCGACTTAAGGTTTCTGCAAAACCTACAACGACAGACCTGAGCAGACTTCTGCAATACTGGCATACCACCAGCAATACGAAAGGTAGCACACGATAAGAAGTAGCGTGAGCAACATGAATACCCCCTAGGGGGAGGACGTTGCGCCTCCCCCCAACGCAAAAGATTCTCCTAAGAGGCGTGAGGAAGGAACTAGCTCAGCTGATCAAAATGGAGACAGAGAGAAGATAGATCCACAAGATGCCAAGGCAAACAACAGGGAGAACACCCAGGTCACCTCAAACACCTGTAGACTGGTTGCTGCTGAACGCCCGAAAATAGAGCCCCCAAGTCATCGGATCAATGCTCAGATCCAGTACATGAGAGATCATGCATTGATAGGAAAATTCATAAGTATGTGGCCAATAGAGAAAGCGTTGCATGGCTGAATAGCAGTGAAGTGGAAGCCGAAAGGACACATAACGCTGCATCTAGGACCTAAAGGGTTCTTCATAGCCATCTTTAACTGCTTGGAGGACCGAAACAGAGTACTAGATGGCGGCCCATATTTTTTCAACGTAGTTGGCTTATATTTGAGGGGATGGGTGGAGCGCTTTAATCCAAACAAAGAAGATCTCAGTTGGGCGCCAGTCTGGATCCGTCTCTACTCACTCCCAATGGAATACTGGGACGAAGAGACATTACAAGCAATAGGAAATGGTGTTGGTGAATTTGTCAAAATGGTAGAGGAAACAAAACTCCGAAGACATACCTCCTTCGCCCGCATTTGCGTTTATACGCACCTTACCAAGGCACTTCCGGATGCGGTAAGTATTTTTCACGATGATGTTGAATGGGTTCAGTTAATTGATTATGAACATGTGCCGTTCAGATGCAGGAGATTCCATGCACAGGGTCACCTGTTTCGGGACTGTCCTCTAAACCAGAAACCCTCAAATACCATTGCCTCTGAGGAGCCGGATCTGACTGGCTTCACTAAAGTTGCCAATCGTAGGAAAAATCACAAGAAACCTGCTACAATACCTAAGAAGCCTCAAGCCAATTCATAAAAACCCTCTACGAGCAATAGTTTTGAAGTGCTAGCCCGACAAGAAGTACACAACCCTAAGCCCCTTGTCCCATCTGAGAAGGATCCCATGATGAACAAAAAACCATTACCCACAGATCCTTCCTCCACGGCCATGTGCACAGTCCCAACCTGGTACTCGCACGGAATGGAGGTAGACAACTCACAACCTGACCTCTCGAGGGCAACAGAAACAACAGAAGACATAAGTGACACACAGTGTATGGAAGAAGAACCAGAAAGCATAGACATTGGGGATTTGGACATTCTTGGTCTAGAGCAGGCATGCAAAACAAAAATTATGATAAAATCCCAGAGTGACAGTTGGAGAATCTGGAAGTAATTCTCTCGAGAGCTCAAAGGCAAAAATCCCTAGGTATTAAAGATGGAGGTCTTTGGGATGGGAAAAGCATAATGAAAGACAACAAAAAGAGAGGGAGGAAAATGGATCTTCAACGCACCATACACATTGGGGAAATTCTAGTGGAGTCAGGCAGGTACTCCAAGCTCACATAGTATTACAACTCTCTCTCCAACCTTCCATCATGAAGCTAATCTCATGGAACATCAGGGGGCTCAATAGCCCTGGAAAATGCAGACTGATTAAGAACATGATAAAGCAAGAGAAACCCCAAATTCTCTTTTTGTAGGAAACTAAATGCAACTCTATCTCTCTAGATCGAATTGCTGCAAAAGTCTGGCCGGGTAGTATAGTAGCAACAGTAGATGCTTCTGGCGCCTCAGGAGGCTTGGCAATCATCTGGGATGCACACACCATCGAGCTCAACAACATTCATGCAAACAAGCATTTCCTTCAAGCTACTTTCCACATTACAAGAACCAATATACATGGTCATATAACCAATGTATATTTTCCCCAGGAAACTATGCATAAGGTAGAACTTCTAAATACCATTTCCTCAATCAATATTGATAGGTCTCATTTGCTCTGGATCACTGGGGGCGACTTCAACATGATAACCAAGATGGAAGAAAAGCGAGGAGGAAGGAATAAGCTGGACAAGGAAAGTAACAATCTAAAAGAATACATTCAAAGCAATTGGCTTATTGACATGCCATTTAACAATGGCCTTTTTACCTGGAATAACAAAAGAGATGGTTCGCACCAAATTGCATCTCGCCTGGACAGATTCTTAATCTCTGACAACGCAATCCACTTAGGGGGAGACCTTTCAGCTTCAATCCTGCCGCCGACAGGCTGAGACCATTGGCCAATTTCTCTCCAATGGTCTCGATTAGGCAATGCTACCCACAGGCTATTTCGCTTCGAGGCTTTTTGGATGACACATCCGAATTTTTTTAATCTGGTAAATTCATAATGGATTAACTTCTCTTTGCCAAATGGTACAATCATGTTCAAATTTCAGCAGAAGCTTAAATACCTCAAGAGTAAAATAAAACAATGGAACCATTCTTCGTTTGGTAACATTTTCCAGGCTCAGACTACTCTAGATCAAGATATGAAATAGTTGCAGCAATGGATCATCACAGAAGGAAGATCAGAGGAACTTTCGGAACATGAAAAGTCTCTTGAAACTTAGATCTCAGAGAGGGCCAAACAAGAAGAAATGCTCTGGAGGCAAAAATCGAGAATAGGATGGCTAAAGGAAGGGGAAAAAATACAATTTTTTTTCATCGTTCCACTATTCAACGCCAAATAAATAACAATATTACTCACATCCAAAATGAGCAGGGGGTAAAAGTGGAAAAACATGAATAAATCGAGCTCTAATTTCTCAACTACTTTAAGCAAGCTCATCAAGAACCACAGGTGGACAGAATCAAGCTATAGGAAAAATCACGGAGAACATCCCCAAACTCGTCACAGAAGAGCACAACCAACTCTTACTTAGGCCGATCGACTTACATGAAGTGGAAAATGCAGTTCATCAACTGAAAGAAGGCAAGACGCTGGGGCCAGACAGATTTACCTCTAACTTTTTCCATAATTTCTGGGAGCTAATTAAATTGGAAGTCTGGCAGATTGTTGAGGAATCAAGAACCATGAGGTGGATGCTTCCGGCTATGAATGCCACATTCATAGCCCTTATTCCAAAGGAATCTCATTCTAACACCCTTGACAAATTTTGGCCCATTGCCCTGTGCAACGTCATCTACAAGATAGTTTCCAAAATCGTAGCTTCAAGACTCAAATCGCTGATACCACTTCTCATTTCGCCGGAGCAGTCAAGATATGTAGAAGGCAAGCATATTATAGATGGCATAATCCTCACTCACTGAATCATCCACTGCCTGAAGCACTCCAAGAAATTGGGTATGCTACTTAAAATTGATCTCTCAAAAGCCTTTGACAGTTTAAGTTGGATGTATATTCAAAAGACCCTATCTGCCTTTGGTTTCTCCCCAACTTGGATTCGCAGGGTCATGAGTCTCATCTCCTCCTTTTTTTTCTCAATTTTGTTCAATGGTATCCCCTCATCACCTTTCCAACTTTCCCAGGGTATTAGACAGCGAGACCCTCTTTCCCCCTTCTTCTTTGTGTTAATGGCGGAAGGTCTTGGCCGTAGTATTAAAGCTGCTCTGTTTTCCCAGAAACTAAGAGGCCTGTCATTTCTTAACACTCCAGCCTTCACCCATCAGCAATTTGTGGATGACAATATGCTTTTTGGTCACCCTTCAGTCCAGGAAGCTTGACAATTCAATTCACTATTGACGTACTTTTCGGAGGCCTCTGGTGCAAAGATAAACAAGGCCAAATCTCAAATCTTATTTTTTCATACCCCCACTGTCACCCAAGCTTCTATAGCCCGTATTCTTGGATTCTCAATTGTTGTTATCCCTTCCAAGTATCTTAGTGCTCCTATGACAGATACAACTATGAAACATTCCTCTTGGAGAATGCTCTAAGAAAAATTGGAGGCTCGATTATCTTCCTGGACTCATAGGGCTCTCAATATGGCCAGTTGCCTTGTCTTAATCAAGGTGGTTCTGCAATCCATGCCGTTGTATCTCTTCTCGATCCTAACAACACCCAAATGGGTTCTCAAAGAGATCAAACGCATACAGAGATCCTTCCTGTGGGGCAACTTAGATAAAAAATGCAAATGGGCCCTAGTCAATTGGGACACAGTTTGCCTGCCAAAGCTTACTAGCGGAATGGGTCTGTGGGATCCTTACCACAACAATATGGTTATGGGTGCCCACATCTGGTGGAAATGGCTTGCTATGCCATCCACCCCTTGGGCATCCCTATGGACTGCAAAGTATTCCAATAGTCGACCCACCGAAGAATTAATCCGAATTTCAGAAGTCAACCCAGGTTCTCTAATCTGGAATGCGACCAAGCAACACAAGCTCTTAATTCAGCAGCATAGCTTCTGGGAAGTGAAGGACAACAATACAACAAGGTTCTGGGACAACTCTTGGCAGCATCAACCCAAACTAAAGGATTTGATCTTACCTCATCAAATCCCGGAACAAGAAATGAAAACCAATAATATTGTCAAGCACTTCTGGCTTCCTTCCACATTGTAAGGGCATAGGCAATGGTGTAGCACAGACCATATATTAAGACAGGGAATGGACTCAGCTCAACAGATTCTCAGTACTGAATTAGCAAAGAGAAGAATACAATACTTAGAGGAAAAGGATATTCTTAGATGGGGCTATGAAGAAAAAGGATCCTTCACAACTAGGGAGGCTTATCACATCATCATGAAGGAACACATTGTCAAGGATCCTCTCTGGAATAAAATTTGGGACCCCAAGATTTGGCTGAAAGTCTCTACCTTTCTTTGGCTCTTATGCCACAATAAAATCCTTACTTGGGACAATCTCAGGAAGAGGAGCTTCCAAGGCCCATCCATCTGTCCCAACCGCAAGCAAGAAGAGGAAACCACTCAACATCTTATGAACTCTTGTCCATTAGCGCACAAGCTCTGGGAAAAGGTCAGTTTTAGATGCCAAAAGGATGGAAGGACACAAGGAGATATAGTTTCCACTGTTCGCAACTGGGCAAGGAACCCATTCAAGAGCAAGCTGTTAAACTCCTTATGGAAGCTTATACCGGGTTTCTCATGTGGACACTATGGAAGGAGAGAAACCGGCGAATCTTCAAGGACCAATCTATGCCCCTGGAATCTCTATGGAATACAATATGTCAAAATATCAGGGAAACACTACTTCTACAAACATGGCCTGAGGAAGATTTTCCCTCTCTCCCGTTGGAACGAACCATATGGACAAATTGGAATCTGCAGTGGAACCAAGAAATGATAATCAACGGAAAAACTCAAGCAAGAAGTAGAACACCAGATAAGTGGATTCCTCCTCCCTATCACATGTTCTAGCTAAACTTTGATGGAGCCTCGAAAGGAAATCCAGGAAACGCTGGATTTGGAGGAATATTCAGAGATCATAAGGGAACTCCTATTCTAACCTACTTAGGCTCAACTAGATGGGACACCAACAACTTGGCAGAGTTAGAAGGATTATGGCAAGGACTCATTATAGCCCAAAAACAGGGTATATCCTTGCTTGTTATAAAGGGAGATTCGCAAATTCTCATAAATATGGTCACCAAAATGTTGCAGGGAACAACCTCAAGTAAGGTGAGCAATAGCTGGAGAATGGAGAGTCGACTAAAACTTATCGAAATCTAGCTCTCCTCCCACAAAGCGATCAATCTCAAACACATACGCCGAGAGGGAAACAAAGTAGCTGACCTATTGGCAAATATAGGAGTGGAAAGCGGAAAATATCTCCATACAGGTACACTCTCTACTCTAGCCATTGAACAACAAATGTTGGAATATCAGGAATTGGTAAAGAATGAAATGGCTCAGGACGCACCCGGAGGCGGGTGATCTCCAAGAACATTAATGGCCACCCAACGGTCCGTCGACGATCGCAGAATGGGGAGACCAAAGGGCAAGGCCTTTTCAGATCGCATCGCAATATCGCATCGGCGGAAACCAAGGGGCGGAGCCTTTACTTATAGCAATATGCGATTGGATCGCATCATAATATCGCATCAGCAGAAACCAAGGGGAGGAGCCTTTACATATAGCAATATGCGATTGCGATCAGATCACATTGTAATATTACATCAGCGGAAACCAAGGGGAGGAGCCTTTACTTATAGAAATATGCGATTACAATCAGATTGCATCACAATATCGCATCGGTAGAAACCAAGGGGCGACACCTTATCATATAGCAATATGTGATTGCGATCGGATCGCACCGCAATATCGCATCGACGAATGTTGAGATTTTAAGTTTTAACAAATTGGGCAAAATCTCATGTATGTGACAACAATAGGATTTGTTGCTATATTAGCTATATTTTGTTGGGAAAGAGTTAATGCATCCTATATTTGTTGTGAGAGGATTTATGAGTCAGTTGGATTCTCTTAGCTATAAAAATATGCCCGTACAAGATATTTGGTGTGAGGTAGAGAGTGTGCGAGGAAATAAATTATTGTAATCTCCTATTTTAATAAGATTGCCGATGCCTCTGTTTGGTGGACATAGCCCAGATTGGTTGGGTGAACCACATTAAATCACTGTGTCATTTGTCTATGATTTTATTTTATTTTATTTTATTTTTATTTTTTTTTATTTATTTTAATTATTTTTTTATTTTATTTTATTTTATTTTATTTTATTTTATTTTATTATTTATTTAATTTATTTATTTATTTTTATTTTTTTATTTTTTTTATTTTTATTTTATTTATTTATTTATTTTATTTATTTATTTTTATTTTTTTTCGCTGTGCATTGTTTTGCTCTAACAATTTGTATCAGAGCGTGTTGAGGAGAAAGTGCGTGCGTGCGACAGAGCGACAGGTGGAGTTTTTCCGAGATTTGGGGATTGGCGCGGTTAATTGCTAATCAGGCGTGCCAATTGGCGTGGATCCGAGCTTATTAGTCGCGCCAGAGCGCCAATATTTTGATTGGCGTGGATCCGACGGGAATAGTCGCGCCAATTTCAGTACTCAGAGCGATTTTGCTTCTGGCGCGGTTTGTCTGCTGTTTAGGTAGCACCAAGTTCCTTTCGGCACGCCAACTGAGGACCGTGTTGGTAAAACTGCATTCTTTTGTTATCTGTTTTTATTTATAATCTGCAGTTTGTACTGCAGAGAGATTTTTTGATAAAGTAAAGGCAGTATAGTAGAAGGCGAAGGCATTTTTTGTTGAATATTAATTTGATTGATTAACAAGTTGGAATTGGAGGTTGTTTTTTGGTTGATACAATATAGCAAAAACTCAGAGTGCTTGTTTTGAGATCGAGAAGTTCAATGGCAAAAACAACTTCGAGATCTAGAAGGTGAAGATGTACGATCTGCTTGTGCAACAAGGCGTGGCCAAGGCGTTGATGGGAAAATCCAAACAGCCTTACAACATAACAGATGATGAGTGGGACGAGATGGATGAAAGAGCAGTGAGTGCTATTCGGCTGTGTTTGGCGGATGATGTTTTGTTTAGTATCGTGTCGGAGAAAACAGCTACTGGTTTGTGGACGAAGCTTGAGAAGCTGTACATGACAAAATCCTTAACCAATAGGATTCTCCTGAAGGGACAGTTGTACAGTTTGTGAATGAAGGAAGGTACATCGATTACTGATCATTTGAATGCTTTTAATACTCTCCTGGTGCAATTAGAAAGTATAGAAGTAAAATTTCAATCAGAAGATAAAGCTATTACTTTATTGTGCTCGTTACCCGAGTCATGGGATCATATTGTTACTTCTATAAGTCTTATGTCATCAGAAACCCTTGAGTTTGATGATGTAGTTGCATCTTTATTATTTGAAGAAACAAGGAGAAGGTCGAATTTAGAAACCTCTACATCAGAAGCAATGATGGTTAGAGGTCGTTCTAAAGAAAGACGCTTCAGTAGGCAGAGCGACTCACGTTCAAAGTCGAAAGGGAAGAAGAGTAAGGTAAAGTGTTGGTTTTGTGGCAAATCAGGGCATTTGAAGAAGGACTGCTGGAAGCGACAGCAAACTTCTAAAGAAGATTCTTCGACAAAGAAGAAAGAAGCAAATACGACAGATACAGGTTCGATATCTGGTTCAGGTATGAGTGATGAAGTGTTATCAGTTAATTTGTCAAATCATGATCAACATTGGTTGTTAGATTCTGGTGCATCAAACCACATGTGCATTCATAGAGAATGGTTTAAGACGTATAAATCAATTAATGATGGAGTGGTGTACATGGGTAATGATGTCACATGTAATATTGTGGGAATTGGGAGTATACAGCTGCAAATGTTTGATGGGACAACCAAGATTTTAACTGATGTGAGACATGTACCAGAATTAAGGAAAAATCTAATTTCACTAGGAGCACTTGACTCAAATGGATATAAAACTGTAATTCAAGGTGGAGTAATGAAAATTTATAAAGATATTTTACTAGTAATGAAAGCTAAGAAGGTAGGAAATCTATTTCAGTTAGAAGGAAGAACAGGGTTAGATCATGTGTCTACGGTGTCTGAACATGACAATAGTTCTATTCGCTTATGGCATCAAAGGTTGGGCCATATGAGCAAAAGAGGGTTAAAAATTTTGGCTGATCGTAAGTTACTTCCTAATCTAAAGTCTGGAAAGTTAGATTTCTGTAAACATTGTCTGTTTGGAAAGCAAAGTAAGCAAAAGTTTGAAACAGGCAAACATACTAGTAAACGAATCCTGGATTATATCCATTCAGATGTTTGGGATCCATCCCCTACAACCTCATATGGTGGCTTGTCATATTTTGTATCGTTTATTGATAAGTTTTCTAGGAAAGTGTGGGTCTACATGTTGAAAAGGAAGTCTGATGTTTTTACAGTTTTCAAATAGTTTAGAGCATTGGTAGAAAACATCACTGGTAGAACTATAAAATGTTTAAGAACTGACAATGGTGGTGAGTTTACTTCCAAGGAGTTTGAAAATTATTGCAAGGATGCAGGGATCTAGAGACATAAGACCACTGTTTATACTCCTCAGCAAAATGGAGTTGCTGAACGCATGAATAGGACCCTTTTAGAGAGAGTAAGGAGTATGCTGAGTAATGCCATTTTGCAGAAGGAATTGTGAACAGAAGCGGTGGCTACAGCTTGTTATGTGATAAATCGATCACCATCAACGGCGATAGGATGCAAGATTCCTCAAGAGGTATGGAAAGGTCACCCTTGTGATTATTCTAAACTCAGAGTGTTTGGTTGTGATGCATATGCTCTAGCGCCTAAACATCAGCGAACTAAATTAGATCCAAAGTCAAAAAGGTATATCTTTGTTGGATATGGTGATGGAACAAAGGGATATAGATTGTGGGATTCTACTACCCTCAAAATCATCATCAACAGAGATGTAAAGTTTAATGAATCCTCTCTTGTACAATTAGATGTAGATAATAAATTGAAACAGGATGATGTATTTGACTTTCAACACATTCAATTTGAAACCACTTCTAATGATAGTCTAGATCAACATAGTTCAGATGCAAGTCATGAACAAGTTTCAGATTCAGATCATGAACAAGGTTCAAATGTATATCATGAACATGTCTCGGATGCTGATCATGAAGGAGTTCCTACAGATGGTAGTCAGCCAATTGTGGAAGCACCATAAACATCCTTAAGGAGGTCTACAAGAATCAAACGCCCTCCTAAAAGGAATGATGATTATGTTACTTTAGTTGCATTTACCACTAACGAAGATGAACCTCTGTGTGCTATCAGGAAGTTGTAGAAGGTTCGAAAAGTGACAAGTGGAAAGCAGCTATGAAGGATGAAATGATGGACTTAGGTAAGAATGGCACATGGGATTTGGTTGAACTTCCGAAAGACAGGAAAAATGTGGGATGTAAATGGGTTTTTAAGTTGAAACGGGGTGTGAATGATACAGACGACAAGTACAAAGCGAGGCTGGTCGCAAAAAGGTTTCCTCAGAAAGCAGGCATTGACTTTCATGAGATTTTTTTACCAGTTGTTAAATTAGTTTCAATTAGAATTATGTTAGCATTAGTCGCTTTGCTTGATTTAGAATTGCATCAACTAGATGTTAAGACTACATTTTTACATGGAGATTTAGATGAAGAAATTTATATGGAACAACCGGAAGGGTTTGTTCAACATCACAATAAGAAATTTGTCTGCAGGCTCAAGAAATCATTGTATGGTCTGAAGCAGTCGCCTCGGCAATGGTACAAGAAGTTTGATTCTTTCATGTTGAGTCAAAAATATATAAGAAGTTGAATATGATCATTGTGTTTTACTTAAGAATTAAGTAATGGCATATTAATTATCTTTAGTGTTGTATGTTTGACGATATGCTTTTAGCAAGCAAAAGCATAGAAGAGATCAACAGGTTAAAGCTCAGATGGCAAGGACATTTGATATGAAAGATCTAGGAGCAGCAAGATAGATTTTTGGGCATGGAGATTTTCAGAGACAGGAGCAATGGTAAGCTGTGGCTATCACAACAGAAGTATATTGAGAAAATACTCTTGAGGTTTGGTATGAACAATGTGAAGCCTGTGTCAGTCCCTTTAACTTCCCATTTGAAGCTTTCTTCTAGTTTATGTCCTAATACAGATGAAGAAAAGGAATATAGGTCTCGAATTCCATATGCCAATGTAGTAGGTTGTTTGATGTATGCGATGGTTTGTACTCAACCAGATATTTCACATGCAGTTGGGGTTGTCAGCAGGTATATGGCAAATCCAGGTAAAGAACATTGGTCAACAGTGAAATGGGTGCTTCGGTATTTGAGAGGCACAAGTGATTATTGTATCACTTAAAATAAAAGTAGTGAATTTGTTTGCGGATATGTTGATTCGGATTTTGCAGGTGATTTGGATAAGAGAAGGTCAACATCAAGGTATGTCTTTACTCTTGCAGGTGGAGCTATTAGCTGGATGTCAAAGCTATAGAACATTGTCGCTTTATCCACTACTGAAGCAGAATACATAGCTGCTTCTCATGCTTGCAAAGAAGCGATTTGGTTGAAAGGTTTGTTTGGTGAATTTGGTAGGTTGCAGGGCAACAATAAGTTATTTTGTGATAGTCAAAGTGCAATACATTTGGCTAAGAATCCGGCCTATCATAGTAAATCAAAGCATATACCGATCAAGTACCATTTTGTAAGACAGATTATCACTGAAAGGAGAGTCTCTCTTGAAAAGGTGCATACAAAGGAGAACTGTGCAGACATGTTCACGAAACCAGTTTTGTTAGAGACGCTACGTTGGTGTTTGGCTTCTCTTGGCTTGCAGAAAACATAAAAATAATAAAGAAAGAGGGTATCTGGCTAATTGTTGTCAAGGTGGAGATTGTTGAGATTTTCGGTTTTAACAAATTGGGCAAAATCTCATGTATGTGACAAAAATAGGATTTGTTGCTATATTACCTCTATTTTGTTGGGAAAGATTTAATGCATCCTATATTTGTTGTGAGAGGATTTATGAGTCACTTGGATTCTCTTAGCTATAAAAATATGCCCGTACAGGATATTTAGTGTGAGGTAGAGAGTGTGTGAGGAAATAAATTATTGTAATCTCCTATTTTAATAAGATTGTCGATGCCTCTGTTTGGCGGACGTAGCCCAGATTGGTTGGGTGAACCACGTTAAATCATTGTGTCATTTGTGTATGATTTTATATGCTGTATTTGTCTTTTTTTATTTTCCGTTGCGCACTGTTTTGCTCTAACAGTGAAATCCAAGGGGCGGAGCCTTTACACCTTCATATATGCGATGCGATGATGTGGAGCCGATGGTATTCTAAATATTATTTGATAATATTTGGTTTTGCTATTTGTATGATTGACCAACGGGTCTGTCGTTCTGGTGGTGCTGTGTTGAATCTTTTTCGGGGTTTTGCTTCAAACCATGGATCCAAGTCCTATGTATGGGTTTCCTTTGGTGATAGTCTCGGGATATATGATTGGTCTTTTTGCCATGTCAAACTGGCTTCCCCAATCTGAGGCAGTTTAGACCTTCTTGATGAACTCTAGCAACAACGGTTGAGGCGGGGCCTCGGTGTAATTTTATTTTTTGTTTTTATTAATAGAATTAGCCTTACTCAGAAAAAAAATAATACATACTATAATTGTCAGAATAATGTTTTTAACCATGCTTTTTACATTTGAGTTAAGAGTATAATTGTTTTTGAAAAAAATTAAAATTAGTTAATAAAATAAATATTTATATTTATAAGCATTTTGTGAAACTATAGTGTGGAAAGATGTTTTTTATTCATTAAAAATTAAAAAGATATTTCTATTTATTGAAAATAAAAATAAAATAAAATAAATAGAAAAATTATTTAATGTACAAAATAAAATATAATACAATAATATTTTAATTTTAAGATTACAACCTAGTTGTAAATCAAATCGATGTTTAATATTCAATTATTAACTATAAAAGGTCAATATTTTCATAACAATTGTATCACATATTTTTTTAGTAAGTGTATGAAACCACTTTGAAATCACCTATTAAAACCATATTATATATATTATCAAATTTATGACTTAAAATTGCACTACCCTAGACACCCACTCCCTTCCAAACAAACATTTCAAATTCTAAAGATACATAAATTAAAAAACATTTATCAATAGTATTATCAAGTTGAATGCATAACAACATAAAACCAAAAATAAAAACATAAAAAAGTTAAAATGAACTTTAAAAAGTCTATAGCTAGTTTGTAGCATTAACTGATCTTAATCTCATATCAAAAATAAAATAGAAGCGCCTTTTACCATTACAAAAATTCAATAAAGCCCGTCTAAGATCATCGGAGAAAAATATTTTTGAAAACTCCAAGAACACCTACTCTCTAGGAGGAAAATGACAAAATAAAAATGTTTATAGAGACGAGAGTGATAAGCACCAAATTTTGGTATGCAGATAAGTCAAAGATAAAAAAAAAAAATTAAGATTTCAAAAATAGTTTTATATTTTTAATATTTTAAGGGAGGAAAATTATTCAAATTTGTTTCTTGTCTGCTTGTGATTTTAACATAAATTATTAAAACATTGAATATATATTATTAATTAAAAGAAAAGCAATTCAAATTAACCATACTTATTAGTGCGAGTGTAAAATGCAATCCAATATTCTCGACAAAGAGGCCTTAGGCAAGAGAGAGCAATTGGTCCTCCCTTATATGTTCTCCACTTAATTTATAGTAAATTGTTCAAATCGTCAAATTTTAGGTAGAATATATATAGAATCTCGACAAAACTTGTATTGCAAGAAAGATCATCCAACTTCATACAACCATCTTATGTATATCAAAGGGGATATTGATTACCTTGACATATTTTCACAGTGAACGATGTGTCTATTCTATTGTGTTGCTTCTGTATCTAAGTTTGTTCAACATTTATTGCATCATAAAACCATAGAATTTATAGTAGAAAAATCCTTGATACTACACATGCGAAGATGTGATAGCTTAAATCTGCTGTGGAAAGCATTTTAAGCCGACACCATTAAAAATATTAAATTTTATTTCCAAATTGGCTGCAAAGTAAAATCTTGGTACGATTATCTTATTCCAGAAAATCTGTCCATATCTTCCATGAATCTATATGTAGGTTGGATTGTACAACAAGTCCATCGTTAGATGAGTAGAAGTACAAACTAGTATGATTACATAATAAGAAAAACGAGCCTCCTACCAATGAAATCCACGATAAATACAATAAAATACTTTTAAAAAAGATTTTAAATTATTTTACTAATGTTTACTTTAGAAAAAACACTATAACTTTTAGTCAATCCTATAACTAATTCGAAATCAATGTAATATCGATTGCGTTTATCCACTACCGCGATAGGGATAATAACCACCGAGTCCATTGCATTTCGGGTTCGAATGGATTCCACCCATCTTGTAAACTAATTAGTGGCTGTTAGGATCCACTTGTGTTGTCCGCTTCAAGGTGGATTGATTTCCCCTATGAAATCCAACTCTCACTACCTAAAAGTCTCTTCTACAAATACTGAGATTAATAATGGTAATGGAGCCAACTTCTTTTCTTCAAAAAACTAACATTCTTTGCAACATTTGACCAACTTATACACATCCGAAGACAGGGTAGGCTAGTAAAAACAAACCTTCGGTATTTTGTGTGTTAAAACTCTCCAACTATAATAATCCCCACAAGCACAACCATGATATTCATTGATGATTTCAGTCATTTCTTCCTCTGTCAGACACAGTAGAAAAGCACCAACGGGATCCCTAAAATATAGTTGACCATTTACAATAACATATTTTTGGGCTTTCATCCTTAGAGCCTTGTATTTTGCTCTATCAAGATTTGATGGACAACTAAGAAACAACAAATAATGAACAATATTTATATACTAATTAGAACATAGATAGTTATAAGCAATTCATTATCCTGTTATTGGATTTACCTTCTCCACCAACTATATTTAGTTCAGAAATCTCAGCCAACAAGTTTATCCGCATTGCTTGGTAATTGGATTCTTTCAAGATCTTGGCTAATCCATATCCCTTAATTAGCTTAGCGGGCTTAATTTCCATATTGTACTCTTGTCTCTTCGTTATCCATTTTCCTCTTCTTCCTTCACTATCCCTGTGTGTTAGTACATCTTTGACAGTTGTATTAGGTACATATGTTGTAGTATTTTATTGTAAGATATATTGTCCTAAATTCCTTCAAAGCCTTAACAAGGGCATATGCTTACTTTTCTAAGATATTATATTTTAGCTCTGTATTCCTCAACACGACTAAAGAATGCCACAAGTTTCTCTTCTCTATTTTTTTTCAAAAGCACTATTGCAATTATAGTAGGAGATGCAAAAGAAAAAATTTGAAAAGGATTTTCATAATCGGGACTTACCAAAATAGGAGCTTCTCCAAAAGGCTTCTTGATTCTTGAAAAAAATTATTTGGCTGTTGGATTCCACCTTAGTTTTGCATCTTTCTTCAACATACTAATAATTTTATTTATAATCTTTGCATACTTTGGAATAAATCTTATGAGAAAATTTATTATACCCACGAAAATTTGAACTTCCTTCTTGTTTATTGGTAAAGTATGTTACTGATTTCTTGCACACATTTTGGATCAATTTTAACTCCTTTTTTTGATACAATATGTCCTTATAATTACCTTTCTCTGAGAGCAAAATGTGACTTTGTTGGATTCAGGGATAGCCCATGCTTTTTGCATTTCTCGAAAGTCTACTGCAAATGTTCCAAATGCGCATCATCTGATTTATAGAAAATCGTTATATGATCCAAATATATAACCACAAACTTATCCTTTTCTCTAACAAAGACTATATCCATAACTCTTTGGAAAGTGGCTCCAACATTCATCAAACCAAAGGGCATCTTATCATACATAAACATACCCCATGGTGCTGTGAAAGTGGTATTTTTTATCATCTAGATGAACAACTATCTAATTATATCTGGAAAACCCATAAATCATTGATAATTTTGAAAATCCAACAACCTTCTACGTAATGTAATCCATCTTGGGAAGAGGGTAGTTATCCTTTGATGATGCCCTTATTAGATTCTAGAAGTCCACACAAAATCTAATCTCCCATTCTTCTTCTTCACAGGCACCAGATTTGTTACCCAATCTGAATATCTTAATGGCACAATAATTTTTGCTTGAAGCAACTTCTTAACTTTGTATTGATAGTGATGGATTTGCCAACATTCAAGGGGGTTTCCCCGATATGCGATCCCAACTACACATCACACCGTTGTTAAAATTTGGGTACCAAAGGACAAGTGGTTCCCTACAACTTTGATCTTTGGCCTAGGGAAAGGTGTCCAAATTTATTTTTTACTTTTCTCCTAAAGTAACTTTATAAGTGGTAAAGTCAATTTGATTTAAAACTGACTTTATAAGTGGTAAAGTTATATTCTAATTTAAAAGTGACCTTATAAGTGGTAAAGTTACATTCTAATTTAAAGGTGACTTTATTAAAGTGAATGAAGAATTAGAAAGTGAAAAGTGACTATGGAAATAGAAGGCTAAGTGGGTCTTTCTTTAAGTGGGTGAGTTAAAAAATAGAAAGTGAGACTTAAATGCACAATTATTCTCATCCCTAGATCTAACTAAATCTCAGAGATTAGATCTTAAAGTAACCCAAAAGGTCATTTAGAGAATAAAAGGAGAAGAGAAGATGAAAAGATCAATTCATTCTTTCAAGAGCATTTGAGAGAAAGAGAAGAGAGAGCAAGGATAAAATTTTTGAGCATTGAGGAAGTGAAGGAGAGTAGCAAGAAGACATTTCAACAAATCTGGGTAGCAGCGTTTATTGGCACGCATCCCAAGGAAAAACTGTACAACAAGAGAAAGGCACAGAAATCGAGGAAGAGGGACAACAAGTTTTGGGCACATTTTCCGAGGCTGGCCGTATAGCATTTAATGTTGTTTTATTGTTGTAAAAAATATGTTTGGTTATTTGTTGCTTGGCACGATTTTCGAGGAAGAGTTCAAGCACAAAAATCGAGATAAGTTGTAATTTGTGGTTGCTGGAATTTTTACTGTGTATTTCAGTTTCTCTGTAAAATCATTTTCAGAAATAAAGAAGAGCTCTCAAACTGGTTTTCCCCAAGAGTTGTAGGGGGTTTTTCGAGGGTCACATTGACCAAAAATCACTGTGTTATTTTCTGTGTGTGGCTGTCATAATTTTGCTGTGTTTTATTTCTGCAAATTCAGCAGTTGTGAAATCTCTAAATTTGTGTTTTCAGAAAAATATTATCATTTCCAGATTTTAGAATTTTTCTTATGCTTGGATTTAAAACTAAATGCATGGAGTGATAAGGAAAATTGATAACCAGAGTGGGGGTTGAAATTTCTTCATGTTATCAGAGCTTGGTTGGCTGAAAAGTGCAGTTTGGGACAACAAAGTGAAAATTACGACAACTTGATTTTTACACAGAAAACATAAACCTTTACCACAGATTTGAAAATTTCAATTTGATAGGACAATGAAACATGTCTTTGGGTTTGAGAGTTGAAGATAGGTTGGATGGGCAGAACAACTACAGTGCATGGAAGGAGAGAATCCAGAGCATCTTCGAGGAAGCAGAAGTCTGTAGCATTATGGTAAATACCACACAGAACCTAGTAGCAGTACCTGCTAACCTTGTACATTTGACAAAGCTTAACAAAAAGAATGCTAAGGCAAAAAGATTGATTCTGGAAGGAATCAAAGACCATGTCATTCCTCATGTGAGAGGAAAGACTTATGCACATGAGATGTGGACAGCTTTGACCAATCTTTACTAGAGCTCAAATGAAAACAGAAAAATGGTCCGAAAGGAGAAACTGAAGGCCATTAAAATGGCTAAGACTGACAGTGCTACAACATACCTCACAAAGATCACTTCAATGAGAGATGAGTTGGCAGCCATAGGTGAGATCATTGTACCCACTAAGTTGGTGAGAATTGCTTTAAATGGTCTTCCCAAGACTTGGGAGCATTTTATGGATGGCATTGTTGCACGAGAAAACCTTCCCAATTGGGAGAGGTTGTGGGATGATTGCATTCAAAATGAGATCAGAAAGAACCATCTTGGGGCAGCCAAACAAGTGGAGGAGGATGACAATGTGGCATTGTTAGTAAGAGGCAAGAAGGGCAGAGCAAAGAAGCAAGTTTCCAACCGCGGAGGCAAAAGCAATGGTAAAGGTAAGCAGTAGAACAAAGAGAAGGACTTTTCCAAAGTCAAATGTTGGAATTGTCAAAAGTTGGGACACTATGTTGTTGTGTGTCTGAAGAAGAAGAACAAGAAAGGGAAAGACAAACCCATGGCAGCTTTTGCAGAGATAGATAGCTTCTCAGAGAGATTTGATCGAGAGTTTGGGTTCATAGCTTGTGAGGCCACTAGCGCAGGATCACCTGCCCTATAGGTTCCGAGGGATTGTGCCTTCCTCGCTACTAGTAGAGCATGTTCTAGCATTTGGTATGTTGACAGTGGCACTTCCCGCCACATGACAAGATTCAGAGAGTACTTCTCAGAGCTTTCAGAGGGTGATATTGATATGGAGGTAGTACTTAGTGATGACAGCATTGTTAGAGCAGTCGGTGTGGGGACATTGACATTTGCTAGGGGACCAAAACCTCCCTTGAAAGTGTCATATGTTCTATATGTGCCTAGAATGAAGAAGAACCTGATATCCATCTCAACACTTGCGGATAGAGGGATGTGTTGTTTAGGAGAGGGTAGGTGCTTATATATCCTAGGGGAACTCCAACTTCTTCAGCTAGAGAGATTGGTGTGCGCCATGCCAAGGTGTACAAGTTCTCATTCCAGCCTCTGATGGCATTGAGTAGCAGCACCCGAGACAGGACCAGTAGCAGATCTAGTAGTTCAGAGTTGTGTGAGATTTGGCACCGTAGGATGGGGCACATGTATCGTGGGGCCTTGAGTACATTGGGGGAGATCACCACTGGTGTGCCAGATTTCAGTTTTGATCACCTTGATGTATGTAGAGGATGTGTTATGGGGAAGTTTGCCAGATCCCCTTTTCCCACTAGTGACAACAGAGCGACCGGGATCCTTGACTTGATACATACTGATGTGAGTGATCGGATGTCTCATGTATCATTGAGTGGCTATGAGTACTATGTTTTATTCATTGATGACCCCTCCAGGATGACCTAGATTTATTTCTTGAAGACCAAGAGTGAGGTCTTCAAGTGGTTTCAAGGGTTCAAAGATCTTGTGGAGACCCAGACAGATAGGAAGATCAAGGTCCTCAGGTTGGATAAGATCAAGGTCCTCGGGTTGGATAAGATCAAGGTCCTCAGGTCGAACAATGGAGGGTAGTATACCCTTGGTGAGTTTGTTGATTTTTGTGCTGAGGAAGGCATTAGGAGGGAGTTCACAGTTCCATACTACCCCCAACAGAATGGGGCTGCAGAGAGGAAGAACAGATCCATTGCAGGGGCTGCCAAAGCCATGCTTCATGATTAGGGGTTACCTTTATTTTTGTGGGAATAGGAGTCCACATCGTGCCTTGTGGAATGTGACTCTGGAGGAGGCTTTTTCTGGGAAGAAGCCTGATGTTGGGGACTTTCGTATCTTTGGGTGCCTTACATATTCCTATGTCCCCAAGGAGAATGGGACCAAGCTAGAACCCACTACAGACAAGGGCATCTTTGTGGGTTATAGCGAGACCTCGAAAGCTTGTCGGATTTATATTCTTGCGTAGAGGAAAGTGGTTGTCAGGCGGGATGTGAAGTTCTAGGAGGAGAGAGATTTCAAGAGGTCAAGGGATTTAGAGTATCCAGAGTCACCTGACCCTCAGGAGCAGTTGAGTCAGTCACAGGGATCCAATGGTCACGGATCAGGAGGTACATTGATTACAGTGTCAAGTCCATCAGTGAGCAGTGGCTCTCAGAGTCAAGTGGGTGGTTCTTTGGGCAGCATGCAGGGAAGTCCACAAAGTAGTTCACAAGGTAGTCCACTAATGGATAGTTTGCATGGTACTTTAGCATCTACAAGCACAAATTCAGGCATGAGGTCAGTTGGCAGGCCTTTAGGAGTTCAGGCTTCTGATGATGATGAGGATTCTTTCACTCTGGTGGGAGAAGTATGGACAGGGAAGAGGAAGCCCAAGTGGCTTCAAGATACCTTGCACGAGGCCACATTAGGTGTTGGGCCAAAGAGACAGTTTAGAGAGAGTAAACCACCTGAGCGTTTTGTAGTTACATGACATTGGTAACAAGCATTGTTGACTTCGAGCCTTCTAGTTATGAGGAGGCAGCCAACTAGCAGGTCCGGAGAGAGGCCATGATGGAGGAGTATTCTTCTATTATGAAGAACAATGTTTGGGGGGTAGTGTCGAGGCCTGAAGGTAAATCGGTTGTTACTTCCAGATGGCTCTACAAGATAAAGCATGTTGCAGATGGTAGCATCGAGAAGTTCAAGGCTCGATTTGTGGCGAGAGGGTTCTCACAGGTAGTGGGAGTTGACTATGAGGAGACCTTCACTTCCGTAGCTCAGTATACATCTATTTTCTCCATTATATCGATTGCAGCAGAGATGGTTTGGAAGGTCCACCAGATGGATGGGAAGACCACATTCCTCAATGGCTTCATTCAGGAGGAGGTAAATATTGAGCAGCCGCAGGGCTTTGAGGTGCATGGGAAGGAGTCCCATGTATGCAGATTAAAAAAGGTACTCTATGGCCTAAAGCAAGCTCCTAGAGCTTGATACTCGAGGATTGATACATACTTGCAGCAGTTGGGTTTCACAAAGAGTGAGGCTGATCCGAACCTATACTTCATTGTGGTGGGTGAGGAGCCTCTCTTTCTAGTGTTGTATGTTGATGACTTAATCATCACTAGTGCAGAGAGACTCATTGAGGGCTGCAAGAGAGATCTTGCTTCAGAGTTTGAGATGATGGATATCGGATTGATGCATTATTTTTTGGGATTAGAGGTGTGGCAGGAGGAGGGGCATTTCTTCCTGGGAAAAGGGAAGTACATCGTGGATATTCTTAGCAGATTTCACATGGAGGACTGCAAACCCATGTCTACACCTGTGATCACTAACTGGAAGAAGCTTCACGTTTCTGACTCTGAGTTGGTGGATCCTACTCTATACAGATAGTTGATTAGTTGTTTGATGTATTTGGTCAACACTCGACTAGATATATGTTTTGCAGTTAACACTAGAGTCAGTTCATGTGTGAGCCCAAGAGAGCACCGGGTGGCTGCAAAACACATTCTTCGTTACTTGTAGGGGACAATGGATTTTGGTCTGGATTATAAACAGGGTGATGGAGTGAGTCTGGTAGGGTACATGGATTCAGATTGGGCAGGTTGTGCTTCAGATAGGAAGAGTACTTCCGGGTGTTGTTTTGGGTTGGGTTCGATAGTTGTGTCGTGGATTAGCCGGGAACAACAATCAGTTGCATTGAGTTCAGCTGAGGCGGAGTATATGGCTGCTAGTTTGGCTAGTTGTGAGGCCATCTGGCTTTGCAAGATGTTGTTTGGCCTATTTGGTCAGGCAGTGAGACCTTCAGTAATTTACTGTGATAATCAGAGTTGCATAAAACTCACGAAGAATCCAGTCTTTCATGACAGGTCAAAGCATATTGAGATCAAGTATCACTTCGTTAGAGACTATGTCCAAAAGGGAGTTGTCAAGCTTGAGTACATTTCCACAAATGAGTAGGTAGCAGACATTTTCACCAAAGCCTTACCACGGGGCAGGCATGTATACTTTAGAGACAAGATGGGACTGGTGAGGAACACTTTCCTCGGTAAGAGGGAGTGTTAAAATTTGGGTACCAGAGGACAAGTGGTTCCCTAAGGCTTTGATCTTTGGCCTAGGAAAAAGTTTCCAAAGTTATTTTTTACTTTTCTCCTAAAGTGACTTTATAAGTGGTAAAGTCAATTTAATTTAAAAGTGACTTTATAAGTGGTAAAATTACATTCTAATTTAAAAGTGACTTTATAAGTGGTAAAGTTACATTCTAATTTAAATGTGACTTTATTAAAGTGAATGAAGAATTAGAAAGTGAACAAATGACTATGGAAATAAAAGGTTAAGTGGGTCTTTATTTAAGTAGGTGAGTTAAAAAAATAGAAAGTGATAATTAAATGCACATTTATTCTCATCCCTAGATCTAAATGAATCTCAGCCATTAGATCTTAGGGTAACCCTAAAGGTCATTTAGAGAATAAAAGGAGAAGAGAATATGAAAAGATCAATTCATTCTTTCATGAGCATTTGAGAGAAAGAGAAGAGAGAGTAAGGAGAAAATCACTGAGCAGTGAGAAAGTGAAGGAGAGCAACAAGAAGACATTTCAGCAAATCTGGGCAGCAACATTTATTGGCATGCATCCCAAGGAAAAACCATACGGCAGGAGAAAGGCATAGAAATCGAGGAAGAGGGATAGCAAGTTCTGGGCACATTTTTCAAGGTTGGCCGTACAACATTTAATGTTGTTTTATTGCTGTAAAATTTCTGTTCTGGCTGTTTGCTGATTGGCATGATTTTTGAGGTGGAGTTCAAGCATGGAAATCGAGATAAGTTGTAATTTCTGGTTGCTGGAATTTTTACTGTGTATTTCAGTTTCTCTGTAAAATCATTTTAAGAAATGAAGAAGATCTCTCAAACAGGTTTTCCCCAAGAGTTGTAGGGGGTTTTTCCAGGGTCACATTGACCAAAAATCACTGTGTTATTTTTTGTGTGTGGCTGTCATAATTTTGCTGTGTTTTATTTATGCAATTTTAGCAGTTGTGAAATCTCTAAATTTGTGTTTCCAGAAAAAATATTATCATTTCCAGATTTTAGAATTTTTATCATGCTTGGATTTAAAACTAAATGCATGGAGTGATAAGGAAAACTGATAACCGGAGTGGGGGTTGAAATTTCTTCAACCATTTGGGATAGGAGCCCCATACAGAATACAACTCGACTGCAATTTAGTTAAAATATTTTCCTTGGATTTAGCTGTCAACAAGAGAGAGAATCACATATGTGCCTTTGAAAAGCAAGCTGGTGTGCTTGGTGAATGTTCAATTGTAGGTGCATTAAGGTTATTCTACCGCAAGGGGGAAAGAAAGTGATCCTCTAGGAGAAAGGTAATAGTAGCACCCTAATAAAGACACACACAAACATGAGTGTTTCATCTAACATCCAACAGAGTAGTCCACATGAAAGTGATGAACGCTATAACCATTACGACACATTCTCAATAGAATAAGCACTAAAATAACCGAAATAGTTTAACTACTTTCATATTGGTGAAAGAAAATATGAACCATGAAAATTCACAAAATAGTCTTACAAACATCCATAATCCATGTACGAAAACGTGCTGGTCACCAAGGCTTCAAATATTAAGTAAAAGTCCTAAGATGCATGAATACAACAAACATCACTTGCTCCAATAGTGGAGCATTGGAGCCAGTGTTTTCTTCCCAAAAGTACTAACTTATCTCTCTTATGCCTTATGGGAGAAGCCAAGGTTAAAATTCCTTTACATGAGAAATGAAGATCTATTTATACCTTGAGGAGCAAAATTTATATCCTCGTGACTCTTGACTTTCTAACTTATAGTGACCTTTAAAATTCTACAACCTTTGAAGTTCCAAATGACTTTTCAAATTACATATGACTTTTGGTATTACAAGTCCTTTGGACTTCCGTCACTTTTGAGTTTAAATATGACTATTGGAATTCTACCTGCTTGTCTTTTACAATAATTACAATATGATATTTTGTCTTCCATATCATCATATGTTGAAACTTGACACATCACTATTTGGGATGACTGTGTTGTTTTTTCCACAATCTTGGTGTCTGGGATAGAATATTAAATCTATGACGCTATCAAACCAAGAATCACAATGATACTACTTTTCACAGTGGAACCTAAACAATAGTAAATATACTAGTGCACAAAATATGGAAAAAAATTACAATTTTCAACTAGACTTTGTTATATTAATCAACATATAATACAACAGTCTACGGCTCCCGTACCAAGGATAATGGTCCTCATACATCCACTGATACAATACAAAAATCTAGGGCTTGGTTTCAGTGCATCGACAACCAATCTGCTCGTATAAGATACATTGACCATCTGGCTGATGTGGCATGCTCTTTCAGCTCCTCTCGATTGTACCCTATACTTGCCCGGTCCTGCGACTCCCGCTACAAGACTGCGTCTATGAATGATCCAAGTCAATCTGGCCACTGAACCTCGACTATTAAATTTTCTCACTAGTTGTGCCTTATTCCATCAAGGGCACAACACATTGAGACTCCTTTCAAGTTGTTCACAACTCCACTTGTTCACAACTCTCAGCTGCCCACTACTGCTCCTCAACTACTCAAGGACTTCAACCCACTATGGTCTTCCTGCACTGTGTTAGTGTCGGTCTTAAGCCCTCCATCGGTGATCAAACAGCTCTTTGCATATGCATATGTAGGTGTCTCATCAGCATCAATTTTTCATCCCGTTAGGCATGCCATAACACTGATGGAGGAGCTGGTCTTGTTCCCTTCTTGGCTTTGCTGGAATCAGGTCATATCACTTGAAAAACCTTGTGTCACACTTGTTTCATTTTTGTCTTGAAATTCCAAGTCTAGGTCTAGGGTTTCGGTCAAAATCATTGCCAGGTCATGAGTCAAAAGTCTGATGGTCTTCAACAAGCCAGAAGGAGGTTTGTAATTATGTTTTATTGATAGTTTTCATCTGCTACAGCTTATTTTTACCTTGGTTTTTAAACCCAAGGTCATGTGAAAATGGCAACAATAAAGAAAATTTTCAAAAATCTTCAGAATGCCGGCAACAACCCTGGTTTCTTCCTCAGAATCCATCAGAGAATCAACCTGCAAAAAGAACCAAGTGAAAACACTCAAAAAATCAATTTCAGGCAAAGTGCAACTTAAAAAAACAGTGTTAAATTAAATGCCAAAACATGCAACATTTGAAAGTGGGTTTGATGTTTTAATTTTTTTAAATGTGGACCTATAAAGACCAAAAAGCCCTCTTCATGGCCTCATTATGCATTGGCAAACTTGCAAGACACAAAGAGAAGCAAAGAAAGGCGATTTTGCTGTGATTTTAGTCATTTCTGGAGGTGCGACTAGTCGAGTTGGAGGTGCGACTAGTTGGGCAGGTGCGACGAGTCAGAGCTGCTCCTACAGTGTAATTTTTGAACTGGAGCGACGAGTCAGAGTGGTGCGACTAGTTGAGTGGGAGGTGCGACTAGTCGAGCTGGGTTCGCCAGAAACTTGTTAAATTACCCAAATCGCCCTCCCAAATTGCTAGATCAACCAGGTAAGCTCCAAATTCATCCATGATGACAAGGAATGATTGAATGATGATATGACTAATGGTTTTCTCCTTTAAAATTTGCAAGAGAAATGGTGAATTTAGCTATTGTCAATGTAGGCATAGTGCTAGGGTTGGTTTGTTTTCAAGGTTTTAAACTCCCATTTATTCCCTCCATTGTTTCCCATTAAATTCACAATTGTTATGATATGTCTCTATCTTATGTCATTTGCAAAGAATGTTAAAATTTCCCATACCCAATACCTAAACCCTATCCCTCCCTCACATATATTCCCTAAACCCTAATGCCCTCCATCTAATCTACCCAAAACCCTAACGTCCTTCACACAACAAGGAAAACAAATAAACACAGCAAGAATAAAATGATGTGCAAAAAGAAAAGGCAATATGATGGCAAAATGTCAAAAACAAAAAGAAAAAGGCAATATGACTGTGCATAGTCATTACAAAATAGAGAACATATTTGCTGTGTATATTCAAAGCAAAACCAAAGATTGCAGCTGTGTATATATTCATAATGGACACATTGCTGTGTTTTTGGTCTATAAAATCATGTTGCTGTGCTGCCCAAAATAAACTCTGTTTTCCCTTTT
>APFE030278751.1:0-29314 GCA_000404065.3 Pinus taeda
CCTTTAACGTGCGATTCTTCCTTTCAGCTACACCATTTTGTTGTGGAGTATATGGAACAATATGTTGCATTTGAATTCCATTCTCAGTGCAAAAGTTGATGAATTTGTTGTTAACATATTCTCCGCCATTATCAGATCTTAGCTTAAGAAATTGATGTCCAGATTGTTTTTCAACAAAGGCCTTAAAGGCCAAGAACATGTTAAATACTTCACTCTTGAGTTTTAAGAAGTATACCCAAGTGCGTCTGGAGAAATCATCAATGAAGTTAAGAAATACTTGTAGCCAGAGAATGAAACAATTGGAAGTGGACCACATAAATCACTATGTACAAGCTGTAAAGGGGCGTGCCAAGAGGCACGTTTTTCAAAACTGTCCCGTTGATGTTTTCCGAGTACACATCCGGAACAAACACCATCTCTGCAAGATACCATAGGAAGACCTGTCACCATATTTTCTTTACATAGATGCTGAAGGGAGCGATAGTTTAAGTGACCAAATCGCTCATGCCAAAGTTTTCTCAGTTCATCATTATGAGCAACAAATACTGAGGGAAGATTTGATGACCCAAAGTTGTGAAACTTATACAACCTTGTAGAATCATCAGCAATGGCAGTGGCTAAAATCTGTCTAGGATCCTTTAGGTCCTTGATTACAACATCGTGAGGTGAAAATTCAACGATTTTACCTTCACATGAATGAGTTTTCTGATATACAGATAGAAGGTTGGAGGATAAGGTTGGAACACATAATACATCATTAAATTGACCATTGTCTATATGAACAGTTCCAGTCCCTACAAAACTAAGAGATCTATCATCACCAACATATATATTTTTGGTGTTACAATCTTTTAAAGAAGAAAACATGGCTTTATTTTTGGCCATGTGATAAGAAGCTCTAGAATCAATGAGCCACTCATGAGAATGAGAGGAAGAAGTTACATTTAGTGCATATCCAGACCGAGATTCTTGACAACCACATGCAGAAAGTGCCATTCCTGAAGATGAATTTGAAGAGTGCTCCAAATGGATGTTATGCTTATTCATTGCTGCTTCCAAGGCTTCCATCTTCTTAAAGCATTTATATTCTAAGTGGCCATCTCGATTACAAAAGTTGCAATGTCTATCAGTCTTCTTCCTTTTGTTTTTAGTTGTCTTATCATTCTGGTGAAATGATTTTTCATTCTGAGGCTGAAATTGCTTAGGAACCTTGTTTGGTTTAGGACCATTCTTTTTAGGATATGACTTCTTGGGATTCTTTGAGTTTGGTTGCTGCTGGGCGGTTAACGCTTTCTTAGAAGAGTTTCCAAGATTAAGAAGACCAAGGTGTAAGAGTTTTTCTTGTTCTCTTATTAAAGAATCACAAAAAGCATCAAACGAAGAGGGCTTGTAGTCATGTCCTTGAGAAATGAAGGCTTCTCTGTAGAATGGGAAGGTTGGAAAAAACACAGAGTAGGCTGGTCCCAACTTAGTAAGAATGCAATAGATAAGGGCACTGTCTTCTTTCTTAACTTTAACACCTTCCAAGAGAAGTCTAATGGTCTTGAACTTGGACAAGAAATCTTCAATGCAAGAAAAATCATTGGGGTCTAATGTAAGCAACTCATTTTCAAGTTGATGGGCTCTAAGTTCATTTTTTATTCCAAAAGCTTTAGTAAGCTGCTCAATTGCTTTATCAGGAGTATCAGGTTCAGCAATATGGAATCTAAGATCGGGAGAGATAGACATCCCTATCAAACCACGTGCTTTATCTTGCCTATTTTCCCATTTGGCTGCCTTCTCTTCATCTTTCGGCTTGGTTTCTTGGCTTGTGGCTATTCAGTAAAGACCTTTACTTCTAAGTAAATCCACAATGTAGGACCACCATTGGAAGTATTTGGTGCTGTCAAGGATAACTTGGCATGAAATTTCCATTTTGACAGAAATTGAAGCTATATATGCTGAACTAAGTGTTCCAATGGAAAGAGCTCGAAAAATTAGGCTGGTTCAAAAAAAAAACGGCTCTAAAAACGGCTTCCGGATGAAGAAGTTATGACCTTTTTAAAAAATGTTGATGAAGGCGCCGGCAAAGTGCGGGAATGTGCGGAAATGAAAAAAAAAACGCTCCTTTTTCAACAAAAAGGAGATTTGAACCCAAGACCTCTACTCTCTTAAATTAGCTTTGAACCAAGTGAGCTATACAAAAAGAGAGAGAGAGAGAGAGAGAGAGAGAGAGAGAGAGAGAGAGAGGGATTTGTTTTCTTTTAGTCACGGATGCTTTGGATTGCGTGGTTGCTTGAGAAAGCTATTTTTCTCCCTACAAAACAAAAACACAAAACCCAATACGGACATGCAAAAAAACAAGCCTTTCGGCTTAAAGTTACCCAGAAACTAAATATTTTCCTCAATGTTTCTGATTTTTCGAGATCACACTAAGGTGCAGGGAAAAGAGCATACGCATGAGAAAAATTATTCCTTTCTGTTTCTGATTTGCCCAGATCACACAGAGTCGCAGGGCAAAGAGCATACGCATAAATGAAAGGTATAGATCCGATAAAAAAAATAGCTAATAAACCGAAACCGAAATAAACAGAGAGAAAATAACAGTAAACTGCAAATAAACACTGTATACCTCCAGATCTAAAAAATAACGCAGCTAGGGCTACCGGAAACCTTTTCGCATGAAACAAAAGGGGTTCCTCACTGGAACAGATGCTCCCAACACAACAGAGTAGTCCTCTCGGCCCGAAAGCAGTCAGAAATAGTAGATCTAGGAGATGGAAGTCGCATGTAGTTCTACCAGCTTTAGATTTGGATCAACAACGGTTGTGGCCCTCAAATATCTCTGATACCATGTAGGAATTTACAGGGTAAGTTCCTCAGACATAACACCAAAAGGACACCACTCACAAATAGATCACAGATTAATACACAAGTATTTTGACGTGGTTAAAACCCTCAGAGAGGGAAACAGTCGACGACATGTGCCAACGTGGCTACTACAGGCAATTTATTAATAAAAGAATGAAAATTTACATAAGCTTTTCTCATGCACGGTGAACCTACAAATGACCCTCCATGTGCTTTAAATAGAATTCATGGACCAATCGGGTGTCAAGCCACGAATCAAGTGTCAGTAATACCGAGGAGAGAATGAATCATCGGATCACTACATATCGTGACCGCCGGATTGTAAGTTACAAATGTACATGTTAAAGAAACACACTTTACCTAACTTTATACTAGACCAAGTTATACTTAACTATTCCTACGTGTCGGAATATCCTAACATATATACATACATACATACATACATATCTATATCTATATATATATATATATAGAATATATATATTATATATATATTATATATAGATATATAAATTATATAATATATATAATATATATATATTATATATAATAATATATATATATATATATAATATTATAATGTCCTTATAAATATCCACACTAAATATTTAATTACCTTTCATTTTCATCATTCTACCTTTCCCTAACAGGTGCTTCCCTTGTGATTTTGTGATGGAGTTCACATCCCAAATGCAATCCACACACATATTTTATGATAATATAGGAAGATACTGAGTAATGTACACCATGGATTCATCTGCCATATATCCCTTCACCATATAACCCTTAGGACGTGCTCTTTGTCTAACCAAAGCCTTCAATGATTTCAAATTCCTCTCCACCATCCACACTGACCTTGTGTGTATAGGTCCACACAATTCAATCTCCTAAAATTGGTGTATGAGGTAGGGTTCTTGTGCATTTAAAAATGTCATAGGTAGATTATTTTTCATTTCACACAGTGGTTGAGGAATTTATCTCTTCCAATGCTTTATATCATCTTTATGTATTTCTTTCAATGACAACCATCTACATATGATGCAAGAAAAAAAGTACAATATGTTTCAATAGAACATATTAGATTACATTACAAGTAAAAAACATGTCATTAAGTTCATCAACAACTAACTGAAAAAAAAAAAAAAAAAAACTCAATATATAAATCACTACTTACGTCATGTGTTTTCCAAGACCATATATAACATTTTTGACATTGTCAAATTTGCCTGGGAGGGATAGAGGTAGAACATACTGTGACAATATAAATGAATCATTATTTGTTTAATCCAAAGTAGACAAAAAATCCATAAATATGTATATATACAAATATAGAAATATATATACCAAAATAATTACCTTAATGAAGGTACGCCAATCATGTGTTTTGACACCACCACATTCACCTTTCTTTGTTAAGATATTATTTATGTTCGAAGAAAATCCTATGGGAAATTTAATTCTTCAAATGACCTATTTTAGATCAACATTTTTATTCTCTATTAATAATCATGGAAGGTTGTTTCGATCTCCATAGTTATTTGATCGTATCCCACTCTTCATTGCATGATTGGCTTCCATAATGTCATTACAATTTTTCTTTATCCCTCATACCATCTATGATATTCCATAAAGTTTATGTCACATTCTTCTCGATACGCATTGTATCAAACAAATGTGCTATTCTTAGGTGCTTATAGTAAGGAAACATCATGAATTGAGCAGGATAACGTTTCATTCCACATGGAAAACCATGTCCTTCCTGTTGACGATTTCTATTATATTCCAACTTCCATAGCTGTGGTTTCATTCTTCGTGATTTTAATCCAGTCTCTTCTTTCCCATTGAAAATATTCTTTTCAGTAGCATGATACCTGTGGTTCTTAGAGAGGAAGTGCCTATACTCATCAAACACCTCCTTTCCTAAACTTGTTGAACAATGAGATTTCATCTTAGGACCACAAACTAGACATGCAAATTTACACTTAGTTTGAAGACCTACAAGAGATGGATTAATAATGTCAATTATAAGTGAAGGGATTATTTAAAATATATGCATGATATGATCCAATTGAAATAATTTTATACTATTAAAGGCATGCAATTGAAGGGGGGCAACAGGAGTACGAGGGGTAATTCAATGCCCCACAGAACAAAAGGAACATAACTTCACTTAGGGTCTAGGATCAATAACAAACAACCATGTAGAATTATGGGCACTTTGGAAAGGCCATGAATTTGCCAAAAAAAATTGAATTAGGAAGCTAAGGATTATGGGGGATTCAATGTTTGTGATAAGATAAATATCCAAAGCAATGGTAGGAAATTCACCGAGCTTATCCTCAATTTTCCAAAGAATAACATTGCTAGCCTTGAAATTCGAAGAATTTTCTCTACATCATGTCTTCAGATCACTAAACGAGGAATCCAACTCCCTTACCAACTAGGGAGCTCAATTATAACAAGGAGAAATTCTAGTTGATGGAAGGCATTTTGTCATGCCAATCCCGTAATATTCATCATAAAGGGAAAAATCCTAAAGATCGAAAGAATCAACCCTGATGTTAGTTGATTTAAGGAGAATTAACAATCAATGAAAAATGGAGGCACATAATCCCACAATAGGGGACGTGAAGGGACAAATGGGAGACCAGAAAATCTTACCCATGTTGCAATCCAATCTCGACGATCACCACACCTGGAGATACCATGAAGGACATTGGATAGGTTTAAATTATCAAAGGAAATTCATGCGACAGAGAATGTGGGATTCACAACCACTTGAGGAGAGAATTAATGTTATAATGTACTCCCTTTGCGAGAGGGTCACCTCTTGGGACAAAGATCATACTTTGGTAGCACAGGGCCAACTAAAGAATTTAAGGTTTGATATGAAAGGAAATGGATCCCAAGATGAGCTGGAAATCATAAATTCAGGAAGCCAAGACACTCATCGGTGCATTGAAATGATCCTCAACTAGAATCCTAATATGAATAATTGGATTTTTTTAATGATGGAGAACATGAATTCAAGGGAGAATTGAAAGAGTTGGAAGGTTGCTATGGAGAAACAACTCAATTTTTTTTGAAGAATGTACGAATTGCTCAGAAGTTTACTGGAATTTCTGAAAAAAGAGAAGGATATTTGAGCCAAGATGGTTGGCCTAAAGTTGGAATGGATGCATGCAAGAATGGAATGCCAACTCACTCGAATGGAGACAAATCTGCTTCTTATGAGGATTGAGTAGAAGGAGCTTGTTAAGAGCTTGGAGGAAGATCATTCTCAGGACTATATGTACCCTGTATTGTCTCTGTAGGAAATGATTAAAGGAAGCATGGAAGGCAAGGGAGGAGTAGTGAATGGAAAGCAGGTTACAACTAGGAACAAGTCATATCCTGGCCCTTCTAGGGAAATTTAGTTAATAATGTAGTACTCTATGTGAATTTGAAATATTTTTTGGGAAATTCTATAGAATTTATGGGCATTTTCAGTGTAATATTGTAAAGAAAAAGGCCCACGACACTAGGAAAGTTAAGTTATGTCTCTACTGGAGTTGTGATGCTGTTGATGTTAATGTTGAATGTAAATTGAGTTGTCCATGAAAACCAACCTTTTATCTATTACAAATAGTTTCTTTGTTTAAAAAAAAGAAGTCATGCAATGAAACATTACATACCACAAAAATGTGTTAGTCCTTAGGCATCATGAATTGTCCATAAAAGTATGCCATGGAATTGAAATTATCTCTACCTTATTGGTTTACATATGTCATACATAGTGTTTATGGTCCATAACTTCATTAACTCATTGATAAGAGGATTGATATATACACTCATATCTTTAACTTGATACATACCTAATTGTTTTAGATTACACATAATTACTACTATGATATATACATATAAGTAAATAAATAAATATAACATATTATGCAACAAACAAGGCAAATGAAATTGTTACAATATTAAAAAAATTAATGTCAAAAAATACTTGGAACAATCAATGTCATCATAATTTTCTCCCTCCTTATTGACATCCAAGGAGGAAGTTTATTGTTGATAACAAAAATCAGCCACACTGAGTAAATAGACTTGAGCTCTCCAAATGGATTAACACTGTCAGCTGCCAATGAAAGCCTAACATTATGAGGTACATCTTTAAAATGTAGTCATTTTTTCTCAAATTATCTAAATGCATAACCATTTGCAAGCATTCAAACAAAACCATCTTCATTTCTCTTTCATGCATGGAAATCCATAAACTTTGTTATGCTTTCACACATGAACAATTGCTGCAAATGTGGAATTATGAGAATATGATGAAGAACCTTTTGAAACAACTTTTTTTTTATTTGATCAATTAAATATCTACTTCTATTACATTTCAAGAAATTTGTTTTCGATGCATGTTGTCTATAATATATAACATGATCATTAGGACATTTATCTATAGCTTGATACTCCATTCCAATTTCTTTCATAACAACTCATAAACCTCGATATGTGCGAGGTAACTCATTTGGTAATGGTAACAAAAATCCACCTAACAATCTAGTACAATATAAAAAATCAATAGTTATTATAAACAATACTAATCATAAATGTTGCATTCTTATTTTACACATTAATTACCACTAAAATAATGAACAAAAATCAGCCTTTCATGTGATGAAACATATTGCATTATGCCTTAGGATCTATGTCATACAAGTGTTTGAAAAACCATTCAAAAACTTTAAGTTCACCAACAATAACGTAGCTGAGAGAACATTTTCTCTTGAGCCTTCATAATGTCATGTCACTACCTTCTTTAGCATAGGTTAATCATCACAAAAAACATCTTTGTTCTCATAGACACCATGCATGTCTTGGATCAATTGATTTGTCCCATCATCTGGAACTATCATGTCATCTTCTTGCATAGGATCATTATTATCTTGAGCTTCAATATTCTCTCGATCTTCCTCAACTTGTAGAACACCATTTCTAGCACTAACACTTGGTGCAATACTTGAATCATAGTACCTAGGGGGCCATGATGACTTTATAATAATTTCAAACAATCACTTGAAATAATTAGTTTGTAGAACAAATATTATAACAATAACAAAAAAAATACAAATATGCTTAATATAAAGAAAATAAATATGATGATTCATAAATAACATAAGCTTACCACCGGATGATATTCGTTCCCCCTTCAATGTGCCCATTCTTCCTACAATGTCTATCAACTATTTCATATAAAATTCTCCATGGATGTCTGCACCTGCAAGAATTTCAAGGGAAATAACATTTCCATCATTGGCCCCTTACAGATTAATTGATACCCATAAAATGTTTTTTTACATTCTTCCCGCAACCATGAAACAATTATATAGAACAAAATTTGTTTTTTGCTCACAAAAAAGACCTTATAATATTTCAAAATTATTGTAGTTTTGTAAAGATGTGGCAACATCTCTTAGATATGGGGTATTTATAAATTTATTTATCGTCACAATTGCAACATTAGATGACTTATCAAAGTCAAAGATGACCTATCAAATAAACAATCACATTAACCTCGGGGAGCAAAAAACCATGTGCCATCACAATTGCGACAAATGATGCCTATTGTCACAATTTAGGCACAAAACATCATTTGTCTAACTTGTGACACATGAAAAATAATACATCACAATTACAACACAAAACAAATATGTCGTTATAAGTGCGATAAACAGGGGCTCAAAAACTAAAAAAATGACATTTTTCTTGACCTTTGCAATAATATGGGCCATACTGTCAAACTATGTCATTGCAATTTAGTTCTACATGTAGTAGTGAATGCATTTAGGTTGGCAAGAAAATTTGAAAGGAAAATTATGGCAACAAGGAAGTCTACCACTCATAATTGTAAAGATGGAAGTGATTGCTCCTAGCCTCCCATAATCTACAAGGTTGACACCATAACAACTAGAGGAAAAAATAGCAAAATGAATTTGCTACAACTGTGATAGAAAATACACTAAAGATCATAAGTGTGGTGAGAAGAAATTATTTTACATAGATTGTGAAGAGGAAGAAGAAAAGGAACAAGAAACATCAAAAGAAGAAGATATACACTTGGAACCAACCCCAGAGGTTGAAAAAGAAGCAATGAATCTAACCATATCTTATAATAACTATTGGAAATTACCACTCCTCAAAATCTCAAGATAGAAGGATACATTAAGAAGAAAAATGTAATAGTGTTGATTGATTCGGGTAGTACCAATAATTTTATTCATTGAAAGATAACCAAGGAATTGGATTACTTTCTATATCCAGCACTAGAGTGTCAAGTGATGGCTACAAATGGAGAAACTATAAATTGCTTATGGAAGTTTCATAATAACAATCTAACCATGAGAGAATATGTGTTGAATATTCCAATTCTTTCCATTATAAAGGGTGGTGCTAACGTTGTATTAGGAGTCCAATAGTTACAATCTTTGGGGATGATAACTTTTAATTTTCGAGAGATTTTCTTGAAATTTTTTTGAGAAGGAAATAAGATTGAATTAAGGGTATCACACGGAAACTGAGGAATATAATTAGTTCTAAAGGCATGCCAAATATTTTGAAGAAGGAAAAAGGGGGAGTAATTTCATAATTATCCTCATTGGATGTTTAGAGATCAAAGTCATCCATTTCTCCCTATCTCCAAAGAATCCTAAACAATCATTCCAAGGTATAATTTGAGACTTCCAAAGGTCTCCCACTTATTCATGATCATGATCATGCTATTAAATTGACCCTAGGAAGTGTTCCTCCAAACATCAAACCTTAGAGATATCCCTATGACTGAAAGAGTGAAATTGAACGTGTGGTTGCAAAAATTCTATAGGCAGGTATAATTCAACCTAGCCAAATCCCTTTCTCTTATCCAGTAGTATTGGTGCACAAGAATGATGGATCATAGTGTATGTGTCCATATTATAGAGAGCTCAATAAGCTCATTATTAAATATAAATATCCCATTCCCATCATTGATGAATTGTTGGATGAATTACATGGAGCAATTTACTTCACCAAGTTGGATCTTCATTTAGGATATCATCAAATAACAATGAAGATATATGAGATTCCAAAAATAACATTTAGAACTCATGAATGTCGTTATGAATTTTTGGTCATGCCTTTTTTCCTTACCGACAAACCTTCCACATATCAAAATTTGATGAATTCTACTTTAAAACCCACCCTTAGAAAATTTGTGATATTATTTTTTGATGATATGCAAATCTACAATAAGTCTTCGAAAGATCATGTTCAACATGCTGACAAGGTCCTTAACCTATTGGAGGAGAAATAATTGTATGCAAAACCCTCCAAATGTTTCTTTGGGGTATAGGAGGTGGAATACTTGGGTCATATTGTATCTTATGAGGGTGTTAAGGTAGAGCCTAACAAAATTAGAGCCATCAAGGAATGGAAAATCCCCAAAACCGTAAATCATCTGCAGTGAATTCTAGGGTTGACAGGGTATTATCACAAGTTTGTTATGAATTGTGGGAAAATAACAACATCTCTAACAAAATTACTGAAGAAATATGCATTTTTTTGGACTCTAGACACAACTAAGGCCTTTGAACATCTTAATGAGGTAATGTGCCCAAATTCGGTTTTAGCTACACCATACTTCATAAAGACATATTTTATGGAATGTCATGCCTCAAGAAATGGCATTGGTTCTCTTTTAATGTAAGAAGGAAGACCCATTTCTTTTTATATTTTCCCAATCAAGGGAAAGTATTTATACAAATCTATTTATGAGAAGGAAATGTTCGAAATAGTACATGATCTGAAGCAATGAAACCCTTACATAATGGGAAGACACTTCATGATCCATATTTATGAAGGAAATAAATGAAATACAACGATAAACAGAAACACATAGATACAATAAAAACACAACTTCAATTCATTAATAACAAAGTATTAAAAATTGTTTACATGCACAATGTAAATAAACTAGCTTAGGTGATGGTAGCTTATATCTGAGAAGAGATGTGGCAGGTACATGCCTTCTCAACTATGTTACAATGAGGCTTGAAGGCCTATTTATTATTTAGAAACAATGGAAAACCATAAACATCCAAACCCCTAACCCTAGGAGGTGAAGTGCCAAAAGTCTGTAGGCTCCGTTGGGGTAAATTGGTACATCAAATTCCCGGGGTCATAAATTCGGCATACGCTCTCAGTTTGACGCATACGATACCTTGTTAAAAATATCTATCCAAGGACTACAAATTGACTGCAAACCCATACTAAATGTTACAAGTCTTCTTGTACTCCAAAAAAGCGTCATTTAGGGCCTCAAAACGGCTGTAGAAGTTGAGGACCCAAAAAAATGCAAAAAATTACTAAACATTGCTACAATTAAGGAAACAGAAAGTTACAATGATGGGAGTCCAAGTGGAATATGTCAGTGGCCACCAATATCCACTTGGATAAGTCCTCCCCACTTAGGAAGCAATAGTCCCCATTGTATTGAGTGCTTCCATGAGATGAGGAAACTTCTACTGAACTTGGTCCTTTGTGAGCCACTTGCCTTGGTGCAGAAGTTGTCCAACTTTGACAACTCGATACAATTGGATCTTCTTCTAGAGATTGTTCTTGATCTGTGTGTCCATGATCCAATTAGTTCAAGTCTGTTCCATGAAGTATGGGTCTATCTTTGTTGGTGTGAGTTGTTTTGCAATGTCTGGTGGAAAGTATGGCCAAAGTCCACATTGAACACTGGGTGTAGGCCAAGGAATGGGGGAATGATGAGCTCAAAATACTTGTCTCCCATAACCTTGGTGATGGTGTAAGGCCCATATTAGAGTGGTTTTAGCTTCTGATGGGCTCCGATAAGACATTATTTCTGCAAATGCAACCAAATTTTGTCACCCACCTAAAACTTATGTGACATCCAATGTTGATCATGTTGCTGCTTGTACTTGGTATTGGACTTATCTAAGATGTCATGCACTTACTAGCAAATGTGTTGGATTATTTTAATAAACTAGGTTTCTTTATCAACCTTAGACTATACATGTGTGGATTTTGTCTATGTAGTCGCATGAGGCATGGAAACATCAATAAGACATACTGGTTGAAAATGCAAGCCCACTTGAAAAGGATTACAGGTAGTCGAGCTATGGAGAGTTATGTTATAACTGTGTTTCACATAAGGAAGACTCTCATCCGAGGTTTAGGGATACTTGGAGTTGTACATGAGTAGTATGTGAATTATCATCCTATTGGCGGCCTTTGTTTGGTCATCAATATGGGGATGGAATGCAGTTGACTTGGTGAGCTTAGTGTCCAATAATTTCCAGAGGCTCGACTATAATGTTCTCAGGAACCTACTATCCAGATCTGATATAATGGTACGTGGGATGCAAAATGTAACCATATTCATTTAAAGAAGAGTTTGACAATGTCCTATTCTATGATACTCTTCTTGCAAGTCGACAATATATTCATATTAGAAAACATATCCACAACCACAAATAAACAATCATTACCATGCTTGGTAAGAGGGAGGTTTGAGAGATAGTACATGGAGATGGATTCCCAGGGCTTGGTTGGGAGTAGGTAGAGGAGTATACAAGCCTTGCTTCTTGATGGTTGGATTGGCGATGACACATGTAGTACAAGATCTAATATATTTTCCAACGTCATGTTAGAGTTTTGGTCAATAAAAATACTTATGTAGTACAACCATAGTTTTATCCACATTGAAGTGTCTTGCGGCTCAACTGTAGTGCGTCTCCTAAATCCATTTGGCACGCTCACTTGAAGGAACAAAAAAGTGGTCTAGGTAGCATAATAATGCATCCTATAGGTGGAAATATGGAACTTGCTTTCCATCAACTAGCACTTGGTATGTGGTGGTGAAATACCGATCATTATTATACAATTGCGGCCATCTAGAGGTCTCATGGCCACAAGAGTTGAGAACAATAGTTAGTTGCAATTGGGGGCTGACTAAGAAAATTTGCAACATGATTGGTGATTCCCTTCTTGTACTTAATTTTCAAGTGGAATTATTGAAGATATGTAGACCAATTCTGATGGTGATCATTCTGCAACTTCCATTGTGTCTGTATAAACTAAAGAGATCCGTGATTTGTGTGGATGACCGTCTCTTTCCCCATAATGTAATGTTTCCATTGCTGACAAGTCTGCATGATATAATACATCTCTTTATCATAGGTAGGGTACTTTCGAATTGTATCATAAAGTATCTCACTATGATAGGCCACTAGATTCCCTTGATGGGTGAGAACTACACCAACAGCATAGTCAGAGGCATCTGTCTCAATTTCAAATGGATGTTGCAGGTCCAGAAATGTGATTATAGGTGTAGAGCAGAGGCATTACTTCAGCTCAACGAATGCCTTCTATTGGGACTCAAACCAAGAAAACTTTTCTTTTTCTCTACCCTTGGTAACCTGACTTAAAGGCCAAATGATATGGGAGAATCCCAACATGAACCTCCAATAAAAATTGGCAAGGCCCAAAAATCTGTGAAGCTCTATTAGAGTGGTTAGGGTTGGCCAATATCTAATGACATGGATCTTAGGAGGATCCACATGCATGCCTTGCTCATTGATGGTGTAACCCAAATATTATACCTGGCTCATGCCAAAGGTGCATTTCTCTAGGTTGGCACATAGTTTTTTTTGCTGTAGGGTTTGAAGGACCCATCAAATGTGTTGCAATTTATCTTCCAAACTCTTGTTGAAGATAAGAATGCCATCGAGATATACAACCACAAATGCATTGGTGAAGGGCATGTTATCACTCAGGTTGTTCCCTGCTTCCTATAGGGAATACGGCCGAGGTAACCACTAACCAGTCTTTTAGCTACAGGTCCTAGCCTACCTGCAACTAGAGAGGGCTCTCTCTTTATAATTTAGCATTGTTTTGGGGGTGATTTTAGGCTAGTTATGGTGCACTGATTTTGTTTTAAATTTGGTTGGATGATGAATTCAAACAGAGTTGGTGTACAGATTACAAAACAGTCTGAACCATTGTGCAATGGAGTCCATGGTGGTGTATTGCTGAAGCATTTCTTTAAGGAAATGGTATTGCTACAAAGCCAGATAGGCATTAATGGAACAATTCTTCAAATTTGAGAGATGAAAGCATGAAATCAGTGAGTGAAAGGCAGTCAAGAATCTTCCACTATGCTGATTGAGGGAGAAAGTGAGAATATTATTTAAGAGCAGTTAAGAATTCCTAAATAGTATTCAAAGTGAGAGAATCAGCTTAAACATGAGCAATTAATAATTCATATTCATGACTAATTGTGAAGAAAAAATATTAAGAAACAGGGATTGAGTAGAGAGTGTATTTAAACAAGTCCTAAGCTATTCTTTTTCCCTGTTGCTAAGATCATGAAACACATGTGAATTTTTACGTACACATAAAGACAAAACATAGTTTAGAGTAACTTATTGTTCCATTAAATGACACAGGAATTCTGTAGCATAACACAGTCCTTCACTTCCACCTTCAGACAGTACAGAGACCAGGAACTTCACTAGCAATTTATATTAGAATAAGTCTGAGATATACAATGCAACTCTTCAGAGAGAGATTCACCAAAACCGACCCCCAATACGTTCTATGGGGGGGGTATATATACAAAATAGGAGATAAAATATCTAGATGTTGAGTCATTGTGTAATAAATTTCATCATCAACTCTGTCAAGGAAGTAAATGAAAGAAATAATTGCAGTAGTTAATATTGGTGTGCTAGCTGTCTTTTTTCAGACAAGCTTTGACTTTTTTGGATCAACAAAGTCGGCTGTAGCTGCGTCTTTAATATACGTTTGCTGGTCATGCTGTCTTAGTGCTTTGCTGAGTCCCTGCCTTGATGCTTTCTGTAGTGCCTGCATGTTGGATTTTTTGCTGACCTGTACTGTAACTGAAATCTGAGGATGACAAAAGGAAAAATAGACCAAAATCACCTGGGCAATACTTCCAGCATTGATTGCCACCAATCTATTGGAGGTAGCTGATGTCTTCTTATCTTTATTAGTGTTTCATCAGCTTCAGTATATCTATAGAAATTTGGAGGAACTTCAAACATATGATTAATCTCATGCTCAATAAAAAATAGATTCTCCAATTTATCTTAAAGAGATTGCCTAGAGGGAGGTCTTGCTTCTTCTGTGGAGCTTGTAGATGTTGTAATCTGATTTTCAACATAATTGTTGATTCTGGTGGTATATTGTTCATAGGACAATAGTTTTCCAGCACCAGTTACTAGGCTGGGCAATCCTCTGCTTTGAAATGCTATTATTTTTGTCTTGAAGTCATTTATTTCTGCCTGCATCTCCTGACATTTCCTTTCCAAAGTTTGTACGAAATTTCTCAAGGTTAGCACCTTCTTTGCTATTAGGATAGTAGCTGTTCCACTGTTGATATCCAATGCTGCCAATTCTTCCTTAGTGTGAGTGTTCAGGAAATGGATCATCTTGTTGGCCTGCTCAGGCATAATCCCCAATGCTGCTCTGGCCTTGTGAATTTTAAATTGACCCATGCCTATTAATTCAATTTGTTCATGTATAGCCTGAATTGATCGCCATTGGTCGTTGATTAATTGGCCAATTTTGGCCCACAAAATCTTTTTAATCTCAGCCAGAGTTTTGTCTAGAGACAGTTCTTTTTCTAAGGCTTTTACTCTGGTCTCTAGGGCTTTTATTTCCATTTGCTTCTCGGCCAATGTCATTTTGGACTTGTCATAGTTGGCTTCTAGCTTGGCCAACCTTTCTTTGGCCTCTTTTACTTCTGTCACCTGAATTTCTAGCTCCTTGACAACTTTCATTAGGTCCTCCATACTCATGCTAGATTTTGGTGCTGCTGTAGCATATGTAGTTGATGTAGCCATTGTGGGTGCTGGAATGGCAGGAGGGGTTGCTGCTGTTTGTGTAAGAGGAGCAGGGCCAAGAGTTTTAGATGTTTGAGGTGGCTGGGAGGTTGAATCTCCCTGTTTATCTTGTAAGGCTTTCTCCAATTCTCCCTCCATCTGTAGTATTCTTTGATTCATCTTTATAAGCAAATCCATGGTGTCATCAACCTCTTTTTCCTGTACAAGTTCTGCAGTTTGAGGGTGAATAGTTGCAGGCAGCTTTGCCTTCTTTCTGAGTGCAACAATATCATCTTCTTTCTTCTTTATAAGGGCCTTGATACCCTTTAGATCCTTAGAATTATGTCCTAGATCAACAATAATGTCCTCCAAAGTTTTTATTCGGTTATACTTGGCAGTGGAAGACATCCTTTCCAAATCCAATTGAGTATTTGTATTTTTCAATGATTCTTTTAATTGATGGGCCAACATGGCCTTGTCTGCAAGCATGGCATAGACCATTTCCCCTGTTTGCTTATGCAGCTCAATTTGATCCATTGGATGTATGTCCTTAGAGAGGACTTCCATGTTTGTCTTTATGTAACCTGCAGATGATTTGGGCTGTGGAATTTTAGGCTTAAAATGAGTTAAAATCATCTTGTCCTCCTTGATATCATAAGCTGCCATCAATCTTTGTTGCTTGGAGGGTGTTGTTTTCAAGAATTGATCATAAATTTCTAATTTCAATAGTTCATTCTGTGCCTTGATTTCCATGAAAGTTCCTCTAATACCGGATGGCTGTTTGCTTTGCTGCCTAGAAGAAGATACCTTTGTACTATTCTGCATACCTTGTTCCTGCTGGAATGAGCTGGTAGTAGTCTGCTGGCTGGACTCTCTCTCTTTGTTCTGGCTCTGTACAATTTATTCACTGATTTCTTGTTCAGTCCAAGGATCAATTCTTTGCCTCTTGGCTTCTAGTTGTTGTGCTGACCCACTTGGAGGTGTGCACTCCTCTCTATCTCGTTTTTTACCTCTTTCCTCATTAAGAGGAGTTTGTAGGACTGGAATTTGTGATGTTTAAGTCTGCTGTGGTGGGGCTTGCCCTTGAATCTGATCTTTGGAAGTGGTGGACTGATCTGTCTCTGTTTCCTGCTGTGCATCCATCACTCCTTTTCCCTTTGCTGTAGCTGTTGTTGTTGTAGATATTTGTTGAGCAGTCTGTGCAGTTTCAGCAGTGGATGTGCCTTCCCCAACTTGGTGTGCCAGCTTGAATGTCACCTGGTGAAAAGAATCCAAGTCAAGAGTTTTTTCTAAATCTTTGACATTTTGCTCCATTATCTCTTCTTGAGTGAATTCTTCAATTAATGTGCCTGACACCCACTCATCTTTGTTGGCATATTGTTCAATTTGTGGAATTTGACAATGGTTATAGGCTAACAACTTATATTTGACTCTTCTAGCACTGATAAACCCATCAGTGTCATAAGGGACCCACCAGAAACTCATTTTTAGTCTAAGCTGCTTCCCCAGTATTTGATCAACATCTTGCCAACCTTCTTTCTTGTTCATGATAAAGGGGCCTAGATGGTCTTTGAATTTCAGGCTAGCTTTCTTCTTAGCACTATGAAAATGAGTAAGATTTGAATTAATGAGTTTCCTATAGTATTCCAAGGCAAACAATCTCATGGGTACATATCTTGGGAGCCTGTAGGGATAAAGCTCACAACCATAAATCCTAATGACAGTGTGATTCTGGTATAGATACCAATCTCCTATTTTATAATTCTTAGACAACTGCAATATTTTCTGCATGTCATATGACAACCTAGGAGGAGGAGTTCTTTTCAAGAGACGTGAGACTGGATAAACAAATTGGTCAATGAATTGACAATAAGAATATGGAGAGTTATGGACTTGATGAAAAACTGATGACCAAAAGATAACAGACCTCCTTTCACCCTGTGAATCCAGCTTTTTGATGGGGCATTGGAAGCAATATGACTGATAGTACATGAACAAATGATAGATATATGATGAATATTTGAATACTGCCTTCCTGTCCAGCTTTAGCAGTTGGTCATGCATTTTATTGGCTATGAATTTGGCATAGTTGTACTTGACAGTAGGGGGCTTTCCAAGGCTATATGCAGACAAAAGGACCAACACTGTTTCATCAATATGCTCACTTGTTTTGAAACCTAGCATAGAGGATATCATGTCTACAAGAAGCTTGCCTACCTCATTGAAATTGACATATAGGAAAGGAGGTGGCCCTATAGGTTGGCGGTCTTCTCTCATGAATGTCTTGGAAATTCTAGCAATCTCAGTGTTGGAGAGTTTGGGGCCTTCATCTAACAGGTATTTCATGGAGAAAGGGATGAAAATTTGGGTCTGTTTGAAATTCAGCATCTGATTGATGGTATCAGGAGTAATATGAAAGAGTATGCTCCTAGATGGAGACTTGACAGCTCTCAGGCTTGGGTCATAATTTTCAGCACAGAGGTGAATTATCTCAGGGAAAATATTTACAGAAGGCAAGAAATAGATGGGCAAGTTTGACTCCCAAATGCCATACAAATCACTATTTTTTAAGTAACTATTTCTCAGCTGGTAGAAGGTTTGCAAGTGGTTTCTGTCTCCAACCAAATCTTGAATTAGATAATCCCTATCAGCTAAAGGCAGTTTTTCAAGCTCCTTGTTAGGTGCATTGATAGGAGCAACATTTAAAGTTGCTGGAGCGGCCATATGGAAATCTTTTCTGTGCTAATACTTGAAACCAAGATTTAGTACAACTATTGCAAACTGCAAACTAGATTTGTATTTGGCTATGGCTTTTCCTATTTGTAAAGTGTGTCAAAGGAGAAACCAAAAAGTTTCAACAGACTTTACCTTGGTTGACAAACTTGTGGGGCAACTGTAGGGCAACTAGAAATGTCTTTGAGCTGAGTAGGTGGACTTTTGCAGAGAGAAATCTAGTGAGAGTGGTTAGTGAACAACTGTGTGAACCTCTGTCGACAGCACAGGCTCTTAAAACCAATTTTTCAAGTAACTTTTGCCAACGGATGTAGGTTTACTGAGCTTTGTGGGCAGAGGATTTTAACCTGAAAATTTAGATGACACTTAGGTGCATAATTGGCTCAGTGTGGGAGCTTGCAGAATTTTATGCAGGTAAAAATGGACAGAATGGTGAAAACAAGGGTGAAATAGGTTGACTGTGTGCAAATACCTGGTTTTCACGGCGCTGAGGGCGTTGAACTGCTACAATGGTGAGCAATTGAGTTGAATTTGAAAGCGGCAGCAGCTTGGATGACAAAATTCCAGGTTTGGGTAGCAAATCAACGTAGTTCGCATGCACAGTGCTCCCAAAATATCAATGAAAATGACATAAAAATGGTCGTTTTGCGTTGTTTTATGCAAATTTTGGACTTTTGGCACTTTTCGGCGATGACGTCAATGGTGGGTCCCGGGTACGGCAGGGTGACGTGGACTTCTGACGTGGGTGGTGAGGTGGCGCAGGACACGGCGGCAGGGCGTGGACGCGGGCTGGTGAGGTGTTGGTGACATGGAGCAGTGACATATGGCTGAGCGCATGAGCGGGGAGCGATATCCAGTTTCCTCCCCGCACCGCTTTTCGGCATAAGTGGTATCGGGGGAGGGGCCTCTGAACACACCATGGAAGGCAACGCGTGGCAGGGGTACGGTGGTGAAACCGCCAATCCCCCAGACGCTAAACATCCACCGGGTTGTATGTGAAAAAAACTGCCCACCCTTGGATCCGGAGGGCTAACCATCGGACGACTGGCGGGAGTTACGTGGCGGCGGAAGATTAACTGCGGAGCTCGCCAATTATGAAACATTAAAATAATGTCGGGGTGGGTTTTGGACTTTAATCAACGGGGTTATATGAATGTGCGCTCATTTTACATTTATTTAATTAAAAATAAAAATGCATACATTAGCGTGGGAGGGAAAATGAGGTTTGTGAGTGGGTAACTCTATGGACATTAATTTCAACCAAAATTTAATTAATTCCATAGGGTTTAGAAGAGGGGAGGGTTAATATTAGTCCCAGATGGACTAAACGTTTCCCAATACTAACTTATATAGCTATACTGCTATGGGGTGGGATATTTAAATAGATTTTTGGGATTGTATTAGCTTTTGTAGAACTAGGGAAGGGAAGCAATATTTAAGGAGCTACATAATAAAATTAGCTGTTAATATGACTTTGTGAGATCAATATGCAGGGGGAAATGCTAAGCTTATGAAATGAAACTTAGACACAGAAGAGGAATAGAATTCAGAATGATGATTTTTACACAAGAAATGTGGCTTCTTTTCCTTTAGTCAACTGAGGGTTTGACTTGGGACTGGTACTGGAATGAAGTGAAACAAGACTATTGGGCAGATCCCAAGGTCTTTGGGGAGTATTAGTAAATGATCTTTGGGGGAAAAGGGAAATTAGTCATGATTTCATTGTTATGTCATCAAACCTCTGCCATGGTGCCAATACCCTGAATGAGATGAGTTCTTCTTGATAAGCCAAATGGTAATAACACTTTTACTTCTGCAACCTCACACTACCTACCCAGCTTAATAATCCTAACATTTTTTCTTCACTTGAATTGGGTGCACTTAAATTAGCAAACCCTGATTGTCCTCTTTTTTCTTTTGACTGTCCTCCTATCTAAATGTACCCTTATCTCTTCCAAGGACCTAGATTAAGCAGTTGGGTTCCTTCATTTCTCTGCCTATCTACTCATCTGCCAAGCTTAAGCTGTTTGGTCAGACATTGTTTCTCTATTCTACAACAGTAATTTAAAAGGGCATGGTCCAGATTAAACTATTGGGCCACCCACCCAATTTAGTACCTTGTGCATATGATAAGCTTGCAAAACAATATAGCAGTGGCATTTAGACTGGCCACTTTCTTGGTCTGTGTACAAATATGGAACCTTTACAGACTGCAATGATGAACATATTTAGCCCTTCCACTGTCAATCATGAGAAATGAAACCTATTGATATAGGAAGCTAACAGTGGCTCCACTTGGGGATGGATTTTCCTGGTAAAAGCCAAGAACAGCAGGTCAGATTGCCTTACTTTTCAAATCTTGCTGTATAGTGAACCTTCCTTGTCATGGATACCTTTGATCTGAATTTTATCAACATGTATGCAGTATCTTTTGACCTGTTTTGTGCAACAATTACCACTTTGTGTCTTGTTGATTTGTCCAACTACTTATCATTAGTTTTCTATTCCCAAGACCTCTCTCAGATTTGTTTGTGGAACATTCAACATATATACCACACTAGGTATAATTCCCTGATCTGTCTTCAAAATTTGTTGCACTTAGTTTTCTATCTAACTGCTGTAAATGAAAAATGCTGAAAATACAAATATTTATGTACAATATGTGGCTGTGTTGTGTTCACGGATCATAATAGTGTTTGAGCATTCTCCCATTCACTGGGCCTTCCTCATTATTTGAACCATCCAGACTCTTCAGAAAAAAGGTGTTATTACCCTGTACAGCTTGAATCACAAATAACACATATTTCATTAAATTTGGAGTTAAATAGTGAATTTAGAATTTCAAAATAACCAAAAAACTCAATTATGGTGTTGTCCTTGTAATAAAATGTTTCCAATTTTAATGAAATATGTGTTAAATGGTCCTTTCCAAAGAAAATCAAATTTTCCATGTTTCCCTTTGTCTTCCCTCCTAGAATCCTATTTTAGCACTTTGTTTCCCATGAAGAAATCTTCAGCTTTTGTTCTTTTATCAAACATCCTTTTCAACTTCTCCTGTAGAACCTGGGTTCTGTGATATACTTCTTCCCTTGTTTGCTGCAAGTGAATTGTTTGATTGATCCTTCTCTGGATGTCATTAGGTTCTACTTGTATTTCCTGCAGCAATTTGATCATAGGGATCCCGAGAGATGAAGGGAAAACAGCTTCCAGACCATATACCAATTCATATGGACTTGTACCAATAGATCTTTTAGTGGTCAATCTATTTGCCCATAGTGCACTGACAAGTTTTTTTTGCCAATTCTTTTTGTTCTCCTCCAAGATCTTTTTTATGATGTTGATGAGGCTTTTGTTGGAGGACTCAGCTAGGCCATTGCCTTGAGGATAATAGGCTGTGGAATGACCTAGGGTAATATGATATTTATGAAAAAAATTGATCATTCTTTTGGATTTAAAGGCAGCTGCATTGTCTGTGATGATTTTTTCTGGGCAGCCAAATCTGGATAAGATATTGGTTTCTAGGAATTGTATGATGATTGAGTCATTTGATTGTCTACAAGGTATGGCTTCTATCCACTTAGTAAAATAATCTGTAGCTGTCAAAATCCATCTGTGCTGACCAGAAGATGAAGGGTGGATTTCCCCAATGAAGTCTAAACCCCATTGTTGAAATGGTTTTTCAGTTGAAATAGGTTTGAGGGGTAAAGGCAACAACTTTTTCTTTCCTTCAAAGATCTGGCATTTATGACATGACATTACAAATTTTTTTACATCAGCAAACAGGGAGGGCCAATAAAATCTAGCCCTTAGGATTTTATCAGCTGTTGATTTCCAATATAAGTGCCCTCCACAATCTCTTGCATGAAATTCCCTAAGAACTTTATCAGTTTCATCCAAATTTAGGCAATTAAGAAAAATACCTTCATGATTTTTCCAAAATAATACAATATCTATGATACAAAACTTTGAAGCTTTCATTTTCAAAAATCTCTTTTTAGTTCTGGATAACCCTGGAGGAGCTTGCAGGTTTAACAATACAAAACAAATGTCAGTATACCAAGGTGATTGTAAGAAGGCCTGATTGATCTGTGGAGTCGCCATCTCCTATTCGTTATCCAGTTCATTGATGTCAAGGGCTTGGAAATTGGTTTCAGTCATTAGTTTAGCAAGACCTTGTCCTTTTATAAGTTTTGTTGGCTTAATATCTATGTCATATTCCAAAATGTTGGCTATCCATTTGCCCCTTTTACCTTCAATTCCCTCTTGAGTTAAAATGTCTTTGACCACTGCATTGGGAACATAGGCAATTATGTGAGAGTACAAGATATAAACTCTGAAATCCTTTATGGCCTTTACAAGGGCATATGCTTGCTTTTCCATGATCTGGTATTTAAGTGGGGCATCTCTAAGGGCTCTGCTGAGAAAAGCAATGGGTTTCTCACACCCTGAGTCATCTTTTTGTAATAAGACAACAACAATTGTATGTTCAGATGCAAAGGAAAAAATTATAAAGTCTCTATCAAATATAGGACTTGTAAGAACATGTGTTCTTGTCAAAGCAGTTTTGATTTCCTCAAAGGCCTGCTTGGCTTCTACTATTCATTTGACTTTGGCATCTTTCTTGAGCATGTTATTTAACAATCTTATTAATTCGGCCAAGTTAGGAATGAATCTTCTTAGGAAATTGATGTTTCCTAGAAAAGCTTGTAATTATTTGATGTTTCTTGGACGAGGGACTTGAAGGATAGCTTGAATCCTATCAGGGTCAATTCTTATACCATCTTTTGAAATTATATGACCGAGGAGTTTGCCTTATTCTAGGCCAAATAGCAATTTCTTTGGGTTCAAAGATATGCCATATTTTCTGCAAATTGAAAACACCTGTTTGAGATGTTCTAAATGTTCTTGGTCTGATTTTGAGAAAGCTGTGAGATCATCAAGGTATATGACTAAAAATTCATGGATTTATTTAGCAAAGGCTATGTCCATTGCCCTCTGAAATGTGGCTCCAGCATTCTTGAGTCCAAAAGGCATCTTGACATATTTAAAGGTTCCCCAAGGTGTAGTAAAAGCTGTTTTATCTTGATCATCTGGGTGAATTAAAATCTGATTGAATCCTGAGAAACCATCCAATAGTGAGATCCTTGAAGCTCCCACTACCCTATGTAAGATATGATCCATTTTTGGTAAGGGGTAGTGGTCTTTTTGAGAGACTTTGTTCAAATTTCTCAGGTCAACACAAAGTCTTATCTCCCCAGTTTTCTTTCTTGTGGGTACCAAGTTTGAAATCCATTCAGAAAATCTTATAGGTGCAATAATTCTGGCTTCGTACATTCATTTCACTTCCTTTTCAATTAGGGGAAGAAGGATAGGATTCACTCTCCTCAACTTTTGTTTAAAAGGTTTCTGGTTTTCTTTCAAGGGTATAGTATGTTGGACGACTAAAGTATCATAGGATTTGAGGTCTTCATAACTCCAGGGAAAAACATCTTGGAACTCTTTAAACAGTTCAATGTATTCTAATTTCTTGTCAGGAGGTAATGTTCTGGAAAGCTTTATCATTTTGGGATTTTCAGTGGTCCCAATGTTACACTCCTCAATTTCTGCGTTTATGGGTTGCATCTTTGGCTTCTTAGGGATGTCATTTGAGTCAAAAAAGTCTTCTAAAGGAATTAGGCCTGTGGGCAGGAAATTATCCTTTAGTTCTATTACTTCAGATTCTTCTTCAATGCTTTCACCACAGTCTGCTTGTTTTGGCTTCTGTAAATTGGCACAGTCAAAGGTTGTTGGATGCAATATCAGATTTGCTGTTTTAGCTGATATATTAGTTTTCACTTTATCAGTTTGGTGTTGATCATCCCTAGTGCTTGTGTCTATGTTTATGCTTGAGAATTCTTCTTCCATGGTCAAGAAATTATTTATTTGTGTATCATTCTCAAATACTTGCCAAGTTTTTACATTATCTGGGACAACATGTCCGTGTTTAATCTCAGCAGTGAACTGGTGGTTAGGCCCAAAAGGAATTTTACAGGTGCTTGCAAAAGTTGCCAAACTATGTGCATGTAAATTATGGCTTCTAGGAATTTTGGTGAGCTGAAATTCCAAGAAGCTACTGAGTAACTCAGTTGTTGCTACCCTGTAAGACCTTAGCCTGAGATCGTTTGTAACAAAATCTCCCTTTATCTGCTGCATAATTAAATCTGAATCGCCTAAAATGGAAACTTTGGTCACTCCAAGACTCCTAATCAGTTTGAGACCTAGCAAAAGGGCTTCATATTCAGCCATGTTGTTTGTACATCTGAAATTAAGCCTATATGCATGACCTTGAGCATGGTCATTTTGTGTATTGTGTATTCAAACCCCTGCCCCTGCTCCTAGTTTGTTCACTGACCCATCAAATTCTAAATACCACAAGATTTCCTGATCAATGCTTCTTTTAATGGGTTTACAAGTTTGTTTAGTGGGCAGATCTGGCTTTTGTAATTCATGTGATATATTAGTTAGCTTTGTTGTGTTAATCACATCAATGATCTTTTGATCTTGGGCACTAGACTGTTCATTTATGTTTCTTGTTTCTGTTGTTTTTACGAGCTTGACCTCAGTTTTGGGACACATATCAGCATTGTATAAGATAAATGAGTCCATGTCCAAATGAATGAAGTAGATTGGGAAGTTTTGGGGCTTCTCTTGACTGTTGACCACATATTTCATCAATGTTTCTCAGTATAATCTCTTTGGCTGGCCAAATACTGAAATTGTGGCATATGACATGTCTAGCTGCAAAGATCCCTGGAGTTTGGCACCCCAAGATCTGGATAAAAGCATACCATACTTGGGTGGAATGTCAGCTACTACCACATCCATCAAAATTGTTTTAGCTGGATATTGGACTAAGGACACACAAAGGTCCTTGATAAGGCCTAGACATCTTTCCTGGCTGGAATCAAATGAAAACAAGTATTTATAGGGCCTTGTGATGTCTAGATCAAGTTTTTCCATTACTGACTTGGGCATTAGATTATGGGAGGCACCTGAGTCAAACATGGCATTGTGTAGTAGTTTTTCATGAATGTTTAGGCTCACATAAAATGGAGGGACACCTCCATCCACTAATTTTCCATTGACTTTCGAGCCAAAAATCAGTTTTGGCTGATCATCCAGAACATTAACTGCATCCCTATTCTCTGGTACTTGCAATGACCTCTTGATTTGTTGTCTGAAGACCTCATGTTTGGCCAGTTCAGAAAGAGGAATGGCTGTTTTAGGCTTGCCAATTTCTGTTTCTAAGTTGAAAGGCTTTTCCGTCTGAACTTTTATATTTTGAGCAACAAGTTTTTCTTTTTCTGCTAAGTTTTGGGTGACCTTCTCCCGACCAGGTACATTGTTATGAGGTATATTTGAGTTGTGATCATTTTCTGGAGGTTTGTTCACGAGTTCTGTTGAAAGAAGGGGTGTGGATGAGGGATTTACTGACGGGTGTACATCAGATACATCTTCCACTGTAACTTCCCTTTGGAGTTTTTTATTTGAGGACTCTGTTAAGTCAGCTTTATCACTGGGTTTCTTAGGCAGTTTGGCATGTGTTGGTTTGGTAAGTTCAGGCACATCTATGGTTCTACTTCTTAATTTATATTTTTTATGTACCTCATAGACTGTTGTATCATACCCTTCTCTGAAATCAAATGACTCACCAGATTTTGTTTGAAATTGTCTGCATTCTTGGGCTTGTTGATCATCTTGTGTTAAGAATACTTGTTGTTCACTGTCCAAACCCATTAGATTGATGTGGGGATATTCTACTTGTTCATTAGAGGTTGAGGCCTCTGCATAGTTCTCTTGAAATGGAGGTTTGATATTCTGATAAGGACCAACCCTCCCAGCATTTGGGTTTTGATTTTTTCTAAAATTAGGGTTCCTAGTAGTGTTGCTTGTTTGTCCTTCCCAAGAGGATTTCTCTCAATGGTTTCAAATCTATCTCCTAACCTGTCCATACCTTTGATAATTGCATCTAGCTTTTGCTCGAAAGCTGAAGGTTCCTCTTTAAATGTTGTTCTTCTCCCAATTCTAGCTTTGTTTCTTTTAGCAATTAGGTTTGCTTCCACACTGACAGCTACATTCTGCATGTCTGCTAGACTAGGGGGTGCTCTTTCCATTAATTAATATGCCATGTCTAAATCAAAACCATCGGGGAATTTGATCAGGGCCAAGTCAGGTGGGGGCCTCAGGTTCCGAGGAATGGAATTGTATACATTGTTGAACCTAGCACAATAGTCTTGAACTGTTTCTTGCGGACCCCTTTTTAGATTATCATACTCAGTTAGGATGTGTAAAGGGTCTTTCTTCTTTTCCCATCTGTTTAAGAAGCTTAGGTATAAGGCATCAGGATTGACTATAGAATGTGTAGCTAATGACCTAAACCAGGTCCTTACATCACCTGTTAAACTTTGGACAAAAATTTTCATCCTTACATGCTCGTCATCAATTTCATAGTTCTCAAAATAGTCCTGCATTTTCTTAGTGTGTTGTTGGGTTGTATAAGAACCAGTACCATCAAAGTAAGTGATCTTGCTTTGATAATCTTGGGGCATAGCCCCTGGATTTGCAGGTAAGTGTAAAGGGGCATATCTGTTAGCCATATTTGTAGGAATAAATGGGATAGCAAGAAGGAGTGGAACAGCTAGAACAATAGGGATAATAGGAGTAGGATGTATAGTGTATGGGGGAGTTGCTTTGGGAAGTGGATGAAGAACTAGGAGGGGTAGGACCACTGTGAGGTCAAACTAAACTTTTAGCTGGGGTTGGAATATAGCTTTGTTGAATAGTTTCAGGATTAGTAGTAGTAGAATCTTCTTCTCGCTTAAGTTTCCTGAGCTTTTTTGGAATTAAATTTGGATTTTCAAAAGCAACAGGGGGATCTGGGTCAAGATTTGACCTTGTATAACTAGTTTTCTTCTTTGGAGCCAGCTTCTAAGTTTGTTTTCTTAGTGTTTTATGAGAGGCTTTATAGTCACAGCTTTTAAGCAGTACTTCCCAGGAGATTCGTTTGAAAAAACAGGAAGCTTGATTCCTTCTAAGTCGTAAATTGAAACCGAGGGAGTTCCCCAGTGGAGTCGCCAATGATGTTATCACTCAGGTTGTTCCCTGCTTCCTATAGGGAATATGACCGAGGTAACCACTAACCAGTCTTTTAGCTACAGGTCCTAGCCTACCTGCAACTAGAGAGGGCTCTCTCTTTATAATTTAGCATTGTTTTGGGGGTGATTTTAGGCTAGTTATGGTGCACTGATTTTGTTTTAAATTTGGTTGGATGATGAATTCAAACAGAGCTAGTATACAGATTACAGAACAGTCTGAACCATTGGGCAATGGAGTCCATGGTGGTTTACTGCTGAAGCATTTCTTTAAGGAAATGGTATTGCTACAAAGCCAGATAGGCATTAATGGAACAATTCTTCAAATTTGAGAGATGAAAGCATGAAATCAGTGAGTGAAAGGCAGTCAAGAATCTTCCACTATGCCGATTTAGGGAGAAAGTGAGAATATTATTTAAGAGAAGTTAAGAATTCCTAAATAGTATTCAAAGTGAGAGAATCAGCTTAAACATGAGCAATTAAGAATTCATATTCATGACTAATTCTGAAGAAAACATATTAAGAAACAAGGATTGAGTAGAGAGTGTATTTAAACAAGTCCTAAGCTATTCTTTTTCCTTGTTGCTAAGATCATGAAACACATGTGAATTTTTACGTACACAGAAAGACAAAACATAGTTTAGAGTAACTTATTATTCCATTAAACGACACAGGAATTCTGTAGCATAACACAGTCCTTCACTTCCACCTTCAGATAGTACAGAGACCAGGAACTTCACCAGCAATTTATATTAGAATAAGTCTGAGATATACAATGCAGCACTTCAGAGAGAGATTCACCAAAACCGACCCCCAATACGTTCTATGGGGCGGGTATATATACAAAATAGGAGATAAAATATCTAGATGCTGAGTCATTGTGTAATAAATTTCATCACCAACTCTGTCAAGGAAGTAAATGAAAGAAATAACTGCAGTAGTTAATATTGGTGTGCTAGCTTTCTTTTGTCAGACAAGCTTTGACTTTTTTGGATCAACAAAGTCAGCTGCAGCTGCGTCTTTAATATGCATTTGCTGGGCATGCTGTCTTAGTGCTTTGCTGAGTCACTGCCTTGATGCTTTCTGCAGTGCCTACGTGTTGATTTTTGACTGACCTGTACTGTAACTCAAATATGAGGATGAAAAAAGGAAAAATAGACCAAAATCACCTGGGCAATACTTCCAGCATTGATTGCCACCAATCAGCTGGAGGTAGTTGATGTCTTGTTATCTTTATGAGTGTTTCATCAGCTTCAATATATCTATAGAAATTTGGAGGAACTTCAAACAGATGATTAATCTCATGCTCAATAAAAAATAGATTCTCCAATTTATCATAAAGAGATTGCCCAGAGGGAGGTCCTGCTTCTGTCGACCTTGTAGATGTTGTAATCTGATTTTCAACATAATTGTTGATTCTGGTGGTATATTGTTCACAGGACAATAGTTTTCCAGCACCGGTTACTAGGCTGGGCAATCCTATGCTTTGCAATGCTGTTATTTTTGTCCTGAAGTCATTTATTTCTGCCTGCATCTCCTGACATTTCATTTCTAGAGTTTGTATGAAATTTCTCAAGGTCAGCACTTTCTTGCTGTCAGGATAGTATTTGTTTGACTATTGATATCCAATGCTGCCAATTCTTCCTTAGTGTGAGTGTTTAGGAAATGGATCATCTTGTTGGCCTGCTCAGGCATAATCCCCAATGC